>JABXWE010068084.1:0-19537 GCA_014611495.1 Limonius californicus | reverse complement strand
GTTGAATAAAGATGATATGAACAGTTTCCAGTATGGGAAAGTCCAGGGAGGCAGTCGCGTCCACTTATTTTGTTGTGCAGTCAAGAAGAATAAACCTTTTTTTTTGCTCGCGTCAACTTGCAGAATTTCGAGATTTTGGAACTCTTTGTAGACAACCCAAAAGCGATCTTCAATCGCTATTGTTTGTAAAAAAAATATTAAAATAGTATTTTTCTTGTAAACTACGCCATTGACCACACAGATAAATCGCAGTATAAATATTGTGAGTCAGCGGCGTCGTTTTCCACGAACGTTCAAGGATCTCCATAGTAATTGTAACTCTAAACTATTTGTGTTATAACTTGCCATTTTGTTGTATTTTGGTCAAACAGTTTCATTATATGTGTTAAAATTTACTGCCTCTTTTATTTATGTGTACTCTGTATGTGTTTATGTGAAAATTTTGCAAGCTTTAATTATACAGGCGAAGGCACAATTAAAGGTTGGTTCCATTCACGTGAGCTGCTGGTTTCTCGACCTTCCGCGAGGACCTACAAAACCAGCTGGATTTTGGAAGGTGGCGCCCACTTATTTCAACGCATCCTGTATACAACTTTAAGCATTTTCTCTATAAGCGATTTTTAGCGAACTCCCCCTACTCCTCTGAGCAAGCCGCTGGCCTTTACCATTTTTTTTTGTTTGCGGGTCCAAGAAAAGCGCGTTTGGCCGTACCGAAAATTTCTTAGCACGCCAACGTGCGATTTTCTCCGTCCCAGAATTCTCGTAGTGAGAATTGGCCCGTAACAAATTTGGCGCCGTAACGTAAAACTTTTTTGGCCCGTAACATATTGTTGATGAGGTTGCATAATTGTACTGTAAAAAGAAACAATAAATTTCTTGGTATCCAGTGGTATGCTCGAGCTATACGAAGGGGCTCGCACGGGCCCTTTGCTACATTTTTTGATAATTTGCGGGCCTGTTTTACTTTACATTAGAAACAGAACAAAACAGATGTATTAATTATTTATACTTAAACACAAAAATTAATTCCAAATACAAACTCCAGTACTCTATTTATAGAAAATCTGTGCAAACAGATATCACAATACCACAGGACTTGACACCATAAAATACATAAATTAGCAGCCTACAGGTCTTTGATACACAGAGCTCTAGCAGTTTTTCTAAGTAACAGTGATTTTATTACACCAAAGAAATTTCGATTATTAAATTGTACATAGTAATGGGATGCAACACAAAACTGATAGACATACTAATTAAAAAGAAAGACTATAAATTAACAATTAAAAAAATATGTTGCTGTGTTGCAACATGCTCTAATTGAAATATCTAAGAAAATGGGTTGTTTAACCACATATAAATCAAATACGATGTAAATTTGTAGTTAAAATCTTTGGTTTTGGCAGCGAAAAACTGTGTTGCGTCAATCCTAGGTAGCAAAGCTTGTTATTTTGGTTCATATTCATCTTCTGAACGGCATAGAGGATACTTTTCAACCTAATTTGTGCATTCTTGAGCTACAGTTTAACAAATATGAATTAATATGCAATAATTTTGACAGCTTCATACAAAAATGTAAATTTGTGAATTTAATACTTTTCTTTTGAGAAAAATACATATGTCTTTATGCATGTGAGGAAGCCTTGTGTTAAATTTGATTAACATAGAAGTTGATTTTAATAATTTGTTTATAATTTAATGTAATTATATTTGTCAGTTTTCAAATGCAGAGCAAGATATCGAAATGTATGTAATTTTGTAAGGAACACAATAATAATTTTGATCTTGCTGTAATATTAGTAATAAATATGTTATTATACTTTATATTTATTTCTAATTAATTCTCCCAATTTAAATATTCGAAGTCCAGCACAATCCGCGCTGGTCAGTACTTGGATGGGTGGACCAATAAAGTGGCATATGCAACCGGCCGTACTTCGGAGGGTACGTAAAGCCGTCGGGCCCGGTTGTGGCATTCCGGATTTACAGAGTATCTTGAAGTTAAAAGGACACATCGGCTGCTTGGGGCATCGGCACCGATTACACCAAACACAAAAATGCTTCCTTAAGAAGTTAAGGCGCCTTAAAGAAGAAGAAATATTTTTAACATTAGGTATATTTCAGAAAAAAAATGGTAGATCAATCAGAGTCTTAGTACACATCCACTTTAGGGGAAGCCGAACATTCTCAACACGTAAGTATTACTGCGTATTGTAGAGGGCGCTGTCGGCTGACTTTTTTCGTATCTTAAAGAATAAATAGAAACACTTAACACGGCAAATACTTAAATCTTATAATTTGGCAAACAACAATACACTATTTTAATATTTTCAAACTGATAGATAACAACTTTAAAATATGTAACAAATGCATTCACTTAGTACAGTGAAATGCTTAAATGCGCTTTTCTTGTTAACGGTATATTTTATTGACATAAAACACGTACACTCTTTATGTAAAAATATCGTCTATATCGTGAACCTTACCCAAAAATGTTAAAAAAAAGAATTATAAGACATAGGAAAAATCTGCCGACAGCGCAATTTACAATATACATTGAAAATATTCAGTTTACCCTGCTTACACTAGTTGTGTATCAATTTTCAGCTTGATCCGCCATTTTCTTTCTGATATATATACCCAATGTTAGAAATATTTTTCCTCGTCAAGACGCCGTCACTTCTTAAGAAAACTCTTTGGTATTTAGGTATTTTTGGTTTAATAGATCCCATTTAACCTTAGGAAGATATAGTTCAGCGGTGTCTCTTTACTTTCAGGACACCCTGTACAGAGCCCACCCTGTATATTCCCAACTAAATTGTTTCCCCTTAAAAATAGTCGAAGCAAACATACATACAGCACATCAACGAAAATTACTTATTCTATAATTTAATTTAATTGAACATTGTTATGACAATACTAAGTGAAGCTGTCAGTTTACTCAAATTTTAAGTAAGTAATTTTGAAAAAACGATATAGCATATCTGTTGCTATAAAATATATAGGTGCATTGCATTTTCTTTTACAAACGAAAGAAATTTGTTCATTCCGGAAGATGTAAGCCCATAACGTATACAAACCTGGAAAATTGAAAACTGAAGAAAATTGAAGTTAAGGCAGTGAAATGAGAATCCCCAAGCAAGTCAAAAAGATTTAAGCACATATTAAGATAATTTCAGTTAGAAATATTTTGAAGGTAATTGTATTGCATCTCTGTCACGTTGCTTTGGTCCGCGCACTGTATGATAATGATCATCAGAAAAGATTGCCATTATTTGGTAATTGATTCCAAAATCAACTTCATTTAGATGCATCATCATAATCGTGACCCTCGTTTGTACAGCTTGCGCAGTGTCAAAGTGGTGTGAGACAAAGCTAAGCTAGTTTGTGGTATACACAACAGGACGCGCCTCTGTGGGTTACCTTGTTGGTGCGAAACCGTGCTTGACTTGTCTGTGTGTGTGTGGATGTTTCTGTTTATGGTCTTGTTACTCCTCTACCCTAATACGAGGAGTGTTTGATCCCCAATAGCAAACGGAAACCGGGGCCCAGTACCGACCACCCAGGGAATTAAAAAAATTTCCGACCCTGGAATGATTCGAACCAGGAAGCATTTGGACTATTATATCCAAAGCTTGGCTCTCTTACGACTGAACCATCCCTACCCTTTCATTTAGATCCATCTTTTTTAAATTATGTGTTGTCTTCTAGTAATTAAAATGCTCATTTTCCAGAAAATTTTATGGGATTCGGCATTTTTTTTCGTTACTCATTACATAGAAAATATACTCAAAACGTATTAGTAATTTTTTATTTGAATTAGTTTGGACACGTATTAAACCTGGCTTGCTTAATTTATTACACATTAAAACTTGATTTCCAAAAACAAGATCGACCACATCTAGTTTCTATAAAACAAGGGCAAGTACTGTACAACATTCAGGAGATAAGGAAACAAATTTTCATTTTCTCTGAGTGGTAAATTATGCCAGAAAGCAAATGGTTCCAGGTTAAATCCCCTTTCTCTGCGAATATTTTCCGGAGAAGATATGCGAATGTAACTGATTGGTTCAGCTGTCTTGTAAATGGGTTTCCACGTTACTCCCTTAAAATCTGGATTTCTGTTCAACAAATATTGTTAATATTATAACGTGGCCATATTTTAAAACTTACCCAGTAGAAGCATATCTGTACAAAAAGTCAATAAATATATTCTTCATTTTGCGATCGGAATCTGAGAGTTCTTCAGCATCAACTTGGTGATACAGCAGCTTGGAATCATCTCCATGACCAACCACTAAAATTCCACATTAGATATTTTTTCTTAAAATTCTTCTCTAATTTACCTGATATGTTTCCTTTATAAGCAACTGTCTGCTCTATGGGATAGTCAAAGTAGAAATAATATACTGGAGATTTTGCAACCGTTGCATGTAAAGAAAGTGCTTTAATAGCATCGATTTGGAAATATCGGTCGGTGAAAAGCTGCAACGTACAAAATTATTACAACAATCTTTATTTTGTTAAATACCTACTTTAATAAGGTCATGAATATTTTTTTCAGATATTGCTTCATCTTTTAAGTAATGAGTTCTTATTATTTTAGCAACGGTTTTTTTATCAAATTCGTAGGCAGTGTCATTGTAGTCTAATACATAAGGGGCTAGATCAACCCAGTGGTTTCCCAATTCTTCTAATTTATCCTGTGCTAAGAAATCTAGAATTTCACTGTATTAAGAATGAAACCACTACATAATTTTACCCATTTATACATGCTGCAGGCACGATCCCTTCATCCTTGGTATTAGAAGTGATCCAAGGGTAATCATTAATTCTTCCTTCCAAAAGCAATTTATAAGGATGGTCTGGTAAAAAGGCTCCTGGTCCATGCTCAATAACTGGACCGAAGGGAGTTGGTGGAACTGAATTAGCTAGTACAAGGAAATCCTTATGAGCCAAGAGGACTTCTTTCACTGGCTTTTCTCTTAAGCAATCAACCAATTCTTTTGAAGTGTTTAAATTGCAACCAAACTGCTCGCCTAATTTCCTTGCATTGCGTACAGGATTCTTAGTTAAAGCCCACATGTTTAAAGCTGTTCCACTCTGAGACAACCCACGATTGAACAAGCCTATGGAGGTAGATGTTTTGTTCACATGAATGCATTAACTTAAAGTATGTATAAAGCAGGAATTATAAAATAAGAGAAAACAATGTACATAATTGTCTCGCACCTTTTGATAATGGAGATAGGTAGTGATAATGAACTGAAGCAGCTCCTAATGATGTACCAGTTAAAGTGATAGAGTCAGGATTTCCTCCGAAATTCTTGATATTGTCTTTTACCCATTTCATCGCCAGAACTTGATCTTTTAAGCCATTATTTCCTGGAGCTGTCTGATCTTGGGTGCTTAGGAAACCTAAAAATTACCTCAGATTACCTTCTCTAATATATATATTTCTATTGCAGGTTTAATTTCTGGATTCATTTATTATATACAGGGTGTCGTACCACTCAAGGTTCTTCGTTTAAAAGAGTGTTATTGAAGTCATTTAGAGTCTAACCTATTCAGTAAATATATGCCCAAAAATGCTTCCTATCAGAACTACAACCACTGAATGTTCTGAAATGTAAAAAACAATAGTCTTAGAAAAAGTATTGGCAACTTCATTAAAAACAACAGTAGCATTAGATTTTCCAACCAACTTTTTCGAACGAAAAATGCGCCAATATTCGTTACATTTATGATTATTGTAATGGAAATGAAAGACAGATAGCTGTAAAACATGAGGTGATTTCCTAATCGCAGAGCTTACCGACTTTTAAGAGAACTCGGATTATATTCTAAATCCACTGCTGAACGTGAACCAAATAACGTTGATCAAGAAGAAATGATATTGGAGATGCATGAGCGGAGTCCATCTAATGGCATTAGTGTGTAACTGTGGCACACAGCAGGAAGGGGAAGCAGACATACCCACATCCTGGATGAGGCGTCGTCAAAACCCCTTTTCTAGACGTAGTAGTAGACTACCTCTCTTCACAATATACCTTCAATAAACACTTCACTGTTTATGCCAATGCTGAGCCAACCCGGCATATGGATATATCCATCGTTACCGACGAGTCTAAAACAAGGCAAGGAATAGGTGCTGGAGTCTTCTCCATGACCTTAACCGACGCCACACTATACCAATAGGCAAAATTGCTACTGTCTTCCAAGTGGAATAACGCATGGTGCAAAGGCAATTCTTGAACGACAGATCAAGAACCAACGTATATCTACAGTGACAGCAGAGCCGCTTTATTAGCCCTGGGTAGTTGCAAAATTACCTCAGGTGTTGTACTGCAGTGCCTTGAAGCTCTGGACGATATCTTAAAAGATAATGTCATTTCTCTTATATGGGTGAAAGGACATGACGGAAACTACAGCAATAAGGAGGCTGATGAGATTGCGAGACCGGCCTCCGAACAACCTACTTGAGGGCCAGAACCCGTTATTCATATATCCCTGAGGACATTAAGCTTTATGCTATACGAAGAAACCCTAAAAAACTTCACAGGAAGATGGGTAAACACTGAAAGTTGGCGTTATGCAAGGGCTACTATTAGTCCACCCTGGCCAAAGGCAGCCAAATGTTGTGCGCAACTGTCCCAAATGAACCTGCGAATAGTTGTAGGTATCTTATCTGCACTGCATCGTAAAACATCACATGCACAGGATGGGACTGGCGGACAGACCAAACTGTCGAGGATGCAACGGGGATAAAGAGACGTCAAAATACGTCCTGTGTCACTGTCCAGCTCTCGCAACAATCAGAGGATCCATATTGGGAGACTGTTGGCCTGATATGGCCGAAATCAGCAACACCCCAGTTGCAGATTTCCTCAAAGATATCCAAAGGATTGGATAGCTTGGGCGATGCCCAAAATGGGGAAGCTGCTGGGGAGGCAGCACAATGGGCCCACCTTTGTGGCATAAGTGCACGTGAGTTAACTCACCCCCCCCCCAAATCTACAATGACAATTAGTGGACAAAAAATATCTAGACATAAAGGATGAAGGTATATAATACGTATATGGTATATATATATATATATATATAGCTAAGGGCGGTCCAGTTCCTAAGTCTCCGAGTTCACCTGACCTAATACCCGTGAATTACTTTATCTAGAGCACGTGAAGTCAATAACGCAGAAATTGTGGAAGCAAACTTTTAGATCAATTTTACATAGAGCCAGACTTCCTATTGAAGCTGCAGTAGATAGTTTTGCATAATTTATGAAACATATTAAATATATTTCCTCTTAGATTTCATCACTTTAATTTGGAATGGTTGTGGTTCTGGTAGGAAACCTTTTCGGGCATATACATATTAAACAATTTCGACTCTAAACGACTTCAATAACACGCCTTCAACTATGGACCGCAAGTCATGGGATACCCTATATAGAAGTCTTGTGAAGTGGGTGATTTATGATTCATTCGTAAAAATGTTCTGCACCATATCTGGTTGCGTGCGTCCACACATAGGTAGTAGTAATGTATTAGAAAAGAAGAAACTGTAGCTTAAAGTTATTTAAAAACAAAGGAAATAGTTTTTGTGCTGCCAATAGTAGGACTAGCATTTCTATTCCTAAGAATTATATACCAAAACTGTACTAGTACCAAAATTGTACATAAACTTTGCCCTTTATTAAAAACTGTTAGGAAATATAGTTACCTAAGATTCCTAATCGGTAATTCATGCTCACGTAAATAAGATCTCGATCCATAATATATTCGGGCCCAGCCACAGATTTCGGGTCACTAATTCCGAATCCTCCTCCATGTAGATGAACTACAACATCCAAGTTTTCTTTACCAGTGATCGTTTCTCTGGGCACGTAGACGTATAGATAGAGACAGTCTTCATCTCCTAAAAAGTTTAAAAAACATTAAATAAACTAACAATTGAAGTAGAACCAAGTATTGTAAACGATATGACAGTTTTATAATTTTAATAATAATTAACATTTTTAATTAACGTGTTTCAACAGAAATATTTTAGGAAACGTATAGGAAACAATTACAATTGTCTTCGGGAACATTTAGCGTCGGGGTTATGACAGCTTCTACAGAATCTGTCTATAATTAAGCATTTCGGTAGTGTGAACTTAATTTGTTATTGAAAAGTGTATTATGTAGTCGAATTGAAACTCGGTACAACAAATAATATATTGAACAATCCAGAAATATTTTGATGGGGATGTGGAAACGCTCCTGCTGAACTCATATTTGCTTATTTCTTTTAGTTGCTCTCATGCTATGAAATTATTAATGCAAAAGCAACTCATTGTTTTGATTGGAAGTATTTACTGCTTTGAACATTTTTCTATGTATGCTAAACATAGTTATCAAAGAAATTTAAACAAAATTCGATAATTTCAGTATTAATTTTGTTTTTATATTATTTGCGCATTCTTCTTCGGAAAAGTAAAACGTTTATAACGGAAGATAGACACAACCACCTCATATACCATACAATTATCTGATAATCAACATTTACAGACTCACAAAGTTCTTGTAGTTTCGGTGGTATTGCAAATGTAAAAGTTTTTAATATTTACAATCATGATTTCTAAGTTTATAAGTTTGTTGGTAATAAATCTGCAATAGTTTATCCGGCCATATGTAACACATGGGTCAGACAGAGTACAACTCACATGCAGTGCTTTAAAGTCTTTCTAAACTTTCCTTAGATCATTTTCGCCACTATTCTTGCTACTCCATGAAAATGTGCGTTTTCGTTATCATTAAAATATTAAATTACTTTCTTTGTCAATTCTAGCATTTGAAACGTAGACAATTTTTGGTGTCCCAAGCAACTGCTACACGAGCGATCAGTTTCATGTTTAGTTCAATGTCTAAATCAAAATAACAGACGAACTTCAATTAGCAAAAGGGAAATATTCGAGACTTTTTTAAATTCCCAGTAATTGGTGGCAATTTAAATTTTATACAGTTTTGTTGCTGTGTATTTGACTAGTTATACTAAACAACAAGTAGAAATTAAGCAAATCGCTATTTTATGATGTCATCAACTGTAATGATTAAAATTTGGTTACATAATTTGAACTGAATTAAATATACAAAACAACGTTTACATTTCAAATTGGCAGAACTATGTAGTAGCTATAACATAGTTTACGGAAGTTCAAGTTCTTCAAGTATACCACCTTGACATTTTATAACAAATAAATTCAAGTTCAAAGACGTTGCTTAAGTGCTGAAAATTTAAATTAGCTGTCGTTTTAGATCTTATTTTATAAAAGAAGAAAACTGATTTAATAAAAAGTTTGCATTTGAATAATCCACATAGAAAATAAAAGAGAAATTAGCTGCCTCTTATGATTGCCACTTTATTGTACCGCATGTGACAGCTATAACCTACGGGACCGATTTACTATTTAACTACTGTTATTAGTCTCATTCTTATCGGAAACGGAACCTACAATTTACAGCGAAATATATAAACTACTCAAAAATGAGTAGGCATATCGCAGTGTAAGACACTTAAAGGCAACACCAATTGCATTTATAATAATAAACTACCAAAACAAAAATATGTAAATCTTTTTAGTAATGAACATGAAAATTACAACAAGGTACGTCTAAAGAAGAAATATAACAATGCTATAATGAAAATCGTTATTGTCTCCTTTCACTTAACTTAAATATATTAAATTCTTATACCGCATGGCACCTCCTCTGGGAGTAATAACTGCTCTGCACCTTGCTGGCATACTCTGAATGCAATTACCAATATATTCTTGTAGAATTTCTTGCCCCAGTACCTGCAATACATCCCTCAGCTATAGCACAGTAGTAGGCCTTGGGTTATGATGCTCCAGCTGTCTCTGCAAAAGGCCCCATGCATTCTCGATGGGGTTGAGGTCTGGAGATGGCGAAGCAAGAGCAAGATGGTTTATTTCCTCATCTCGAAACATCTCTAAAACAACCCGAGCACGATGTGGCCTTGCGTTGTCGTCCAGAAAAGCAAAATATTGTCGTCCAACAGCGTTGCGATGGTTCAGAACATGGTCCGTAATGATCTCTTGGGCATAACATTGGCCCGTGCGTGTACCATTAAAGATATGAAAATCAGTACGCCACCCTAAGTAAATTCCAGCCCATATCGTAAAACCACCACCACCAAAGGCAACGACTGATTGGGCAAGGTACCATGTCCGGCACTACGATATATTCTTTGATGCCGGCTATCACTGCTGAGACAATATCTGAACTCGTTCGAAAACAGTATATCATCCCACGGTGTTGCTTCTTGAAGTCTACGTCTTGACCATTCCACCCGGTGTTTTCGCTGAGCCACAGTTCTTGCAGGACATCTCAGGGGGCGGTATGGGGTAAATCCTACCTGAAATAATCGATTTCTCACTGTTTGGTCGGAGACTCGATTGCCTGTTGCATTCTAGAGCACTTGCTGTAGAAGTCGAGCAATTGAAAAGGGATGCATTCTTGCATCAATTGCAAGAAGTCGATCCTCACGAGGTGTTGTGATGTGAACAGATTCACTTCCAGGCTTTCCTGTAGTCGTACCTGTTTCTCAAAGACGCGAAAAGTCACGTGAAATTTATGCTCTGGATAGTTGCTCACATATCAGTAATGTTGACCTGGCTATCTCCTCTTTGGTGTATAGCAACTGCTAAATTTCGTTGTTCTATTATTAAATTGTTTCTCTGCATTGTTGTTTATTATTACGAACCCAAATGTAACACACGAATAAAAAAACAATGAACAAAAAAGATCTTAAGAAGACAGGAAAGATTATTCAATGAAACACACAAACTCGACTTGCAGAATTGCAACTGGATTCGAGTGTTTTTTGTTTTTTAACATAAAACATTGCCGCTTGCTCTAAATTATCAATAATAAACGACCATCAACCGCCAAATACAACCATATATATGTTATATTACAACATCCCCTTTCATTTTTGAGTAGTTTATGTTTTCTAACTTTTGGGAAAACCCATTATTCTTGTGCAAACTAAATTTAAGTTGCGTATTTTACTTTTGTTAATGGAATGAATCTAATTTTTTTTGTAAATATGTTAATTTAAATAAATTATGTCAAGAGTAATATTGTTACTTCAATGTTATCAAACTAAAGATTTGGTATATAGCAAACATTATGTAATTGGAGTATATCCAAGCATTACTTTTTATAATAATTTTATATGAACATCCTAGGTTTTGCTACTTCTACCGCTTGTTGCATATTATTAGTGACTTAATTTTTGAAAAACACCATACCTGCGTGATAACTTACCTACAACATCATTAGTCAGGGCTGTAGCGGTGTACTGCATACAAGTATAAGTTTTGTCTGCCACCAGGGTGTCTGACCATTTTTCCACTGGTTGAGGTTCCTAAAACAATGATTTTCCTTTAAATGTTTTTATTATAATTGCATAACTTAGTATAGGATACCGCACAAGATGCATTGAGATCGGATTATATTCAATTTCAAGCAATAATAAACTACTGGAGTAACACCTTGCTATAACTAAGTACTAAAAGCCTGTGTTTTTTAAATATTTTTACAAAATTTTAATATATAAAAACATACATCGCGGTCCATAACGTATATAATACATTTTGGGTACAAGTTAGGGTTCCCCTAAGTCCTGCATTTCGTTCGATGTACTTGTCACTATGTAATCTGTTTAAACAAATGTACTTTTATAAACGTCATAATAATTGTTTTAATATGAAACCTAGCTTCTTATTATTAAAAGCACATATTAAAAGCTAATTGAGGAAAGAATTTCAGGATCACGAATTATATTCCGATGTAAAATTATTAGGTCTTCGTTCGTTCATAAATAATTTTTTTTCTACTATCTTTTCTTTAAAATGTAGCATTTGTATGTACGCACATATTTTAGTTACGAGCTTGAGTTCCATTGCGTCTGTAATCAAAAACTAATCAAAAACGGAGTAAAAACATATATCTGTCATAGCTAATACTTATATAGGTATATAATCGTGAAAGTTGAGAAGTAGCTATGCAGCTTATAGTGGTTGTAAGCCTCAAAAAACAGTAGTTGTAATAGAAAATTGTCAAGCTAATTTTTTTCTCTCAACTGCGCAGAAGATATTTTTTTTTAAATAATTTAAGGGCATTTGAATATCCAGAAACCAGAATCTTTAAAATTTTAACTATAATTTCGCATAAGCACTTAACTTAATAAACATATGAATTGCTATGCTTAGGAAATTCCCATAGCAGGAAAATCCCAGAGATCCCTGTAATCAAATTTAATCCTGTACATCCGACATCTGTATTATGAAATGTTCATTTTGCTTGCTAAAGTTGTTGTTGACATACTGGAAACATGAACATGAAGAAAAGTGGTTTTAGCCGAGTGCATAAACTGTAAAAAATAGTTTGCAGCTCAGTTTAGGTTTCACTTCCACTTCTGTGCTGTTATGACGTTATAGCGATTATGAGCCCCAAAAACAGTAGTTGTAATAGAACATTGTGAAGCTAATTGTTCGCTAGCAACAGCGCAGAAAATATTCCTGTTTAAATTATTTAAGGTCATCAACGAATATCCAAAAACCATCATCTTTAAACGTTTAAGTATAATTTCGCATAATCAGTTAACTTCCGAAACATGTAAATTATGAGGTACAGTAAATTCCCAGAAACAGTGACCCTGAATAACATAAGTAACGTAAAACTCAGAGACCCTAGTAATCAAATTTAATCCTATACATCTTACATAAGTATCTTGAAAGGTTCATTTGATATGTATATTGGATTCATCGGAGCTTTGAAGCAGTCTCTAGCTGTTACTAAGTTTTTTTAGGCTCCGACTTGAGACCGCCGTTCTGCAATTTCATTCAATATGCTGTTCCATCACGTGGAAGGTCTTGTAAATCAATAAGCAACAAGCAAATAACTATGGCACCATCACAGGTTGAGATTTCACGACCTTCTCTATAGGTGAGGATATACTTCATAGAGTTGATTTATATATACACAGATTAGATACTTAAATTCAAAACAAAACTTTTCCTCTGAATAATTTCCTATATTTATTAAACAACTATCAAGCTATGGGATGGCAGTTAATAACTGTAAATTTCAATTGCAAAGTTTCAATACAGTGACTGTTTTTCTCGCAAATTGCAATTGCCAGCAAAACGTCAAATTTGAACATTTAAATGGTAATGGAGCTTTAGGTTCCTATCACTAAGTTATTACCTTAAACCTTAAGTCTCCAACTGGGGGTTTGGCGTAAGGAATCCCTTCAAAGGCTGTAACGGTACGCCCCTCATAAGACTTTATGTGTTTTCCCTGAACGGAACCCAAAGGAGTTTGCACCACAAGGTCAGACTGCGATGTTGCAGTTTGCACAAGCACTAGCAAAATTTAAAATAATTTTATTCTATATTTAGGACACCATTTTATATTTTTTTGATAACCCTTTTGTAACTTTTTAGTTACATATCTTATGGATTACAGTTAGAAGAACTTGTAAAGCAAATTGAAAGACCATAATAATAAAAGTAAACAAATTGTAAAAATTGTACAATTGTATTCGTACCCGCCACAGAAATCCAAAGGAAAATTAGGTTACACATCCTTAATGACAACTAGATCGAAACTACCTTGAAATTATAATATATACGTCTTGGTCAGCTGATATCTGACTAAATCTTATTTTTCTTAGAGTTAGCACTTTAGTGCCGTTCTATAAAAACTGTGACACATATTGTATGCTAATTTTATAGAATAAAATTTAAAGGAGATATTTTATTGTACAGCTGGATGTTTATTGATTTAATTCTTAATCATCGTATAATTAAAATCAATACATCGAAACCAAAAAAATTGCATCGTGGAATCTTGGCTCACATAACTTTAAATGCAAATTCTATGATGTTGATTATATCAAAAAACCACATATAAATAAGATTGCTGTCTGTATCAAAGAAAAAACAATACTTATTTTCTTATGACTTGTAAGAGTAAATATTGGTTTTCTTAAACTTTTCCAAAGTAGGCTAAATGTACAGTTAATTACCCACACGAGAAACACTGCTGTGTCACTTACTCGCAAAAAATCTAGAATTAATAATTATTTTAAGGAAGGTTAACTGGTGCTAGCAAAATTAGTCAGTAAAAATAGATTACAAAATTAAAGTATAAAACCGCTCGGCAACAACTGGAAGAACCTTGTATAAGCGTTACAATTCAATTAATCAATGAGTATAATAATTATATGTTTGTTCATGCATCGTATTTATGGAAACAAGTACAAATTGATGACTTAATAATGATGACGATGATTAAATGAAAATAAACATGCAGAACTTGTTATGTAATTATGGTTTTTATTTATTTTTAGAATAACCGCTAGAAGTCCTTCCGTATTATTCAAACTTGCTAAAAACTAGACTCGGATGGTGTTCAGCCGAACAAGGATTACCTTTGCAGGATGTGACTTTACTGCTATCAGGATTTTTTTCTACATTGCAGTATATTATAGATATCGCATTTATTAACTTAATTGAAAATACTTGTTAATTTATTCATCTAATAAATACCGTATTAATACCTCTTTGCTCGGGGCTTTCAGTTTGTTTTGCTGTACAACTAGCAATCGTTTAAGCTTTGTTTGATTATTCTACATTCATACATTGCTTCTAAAATACTGGTACAAAGTAAATTTCTAACGCTAATAACTAATAATTCAGTAAAATAGCTTCTAAGGAAACATTGGTCCTACGGTTGGTTTCTATATTACTCTTCTTAATATTTTACCATTAGGTAATTAACTTGGTTCTGTATTATATATATATAGCTATGTAATATATTTTTTAATTAAATATTAATTAAATAAATCAACAGCCCCACGTTGGCTTGCGTCAAAATAAATATATGCTATGAATTATAAATTATAAATATATATTAATTAATTATATGAATTTTCTTTACCTCGGCTAGCTCATAAATGAAATTTTTAAGTTGGTTACGCCAATAATATTAATTAAAAATACCAGCATATAAACATCATAAATATCTCAGGGTTTTTTTATAGTTCGTGGCCTTGCTTAATGATAGTCACAAAATTCCAACAATAAAAGTATACACAAATATCAATATTAAATCAGAGTTGACTTATCTTAATCCAAACTTTTGAAGTATAGTGTACATCAATAATGTTGTCGTCGACTGTACACTCAAATCTCCTGGAATGCACCGTCAGCCAAAATCCCGCAAAATTTATCCAGACAGCTTCTCTTCTCGTAGCACATTCAACCTCGTACTCGTGCAAACCATTATATTATTTAATTAAAGTGTTGTGTAATTTCCAGTGAACACTTCCAAATTTTATTATACTCTTATCACCTGTTGTCGGTAATTTGTTTATTCTTTAAATTGTTCTAATGAATGCACTTTTAGTTTCACGTTTTGTTTTAGGTTATGGACGTTGAAATAAATAACTCAATTTAAACCCATACTTCAGGTATAAAAAGTAATTTTAATTTTAAATAACACTTAACACTTAACAATGTTTTAAATGATTTGACAATTATTTACACTTTATAATTTTTATAATTATTAACTTCAAAGATTTTTATTTTTAACAAGATTGAAGCCATGCCTACTTTTAAACGAATTTGATCCTTAATAACTTAAAATTTTATTTACAGAGAAACAGAACAAGCGTCCTTCTGCTTCAAATACCAGAAAACAACTAAACTCCCAAAAACACACCAAAATGAACACCCGGCGCAAATTAATTTTTAAAATGGACCAATCAAATTGCTTAGAATTATTGGTTACAAATTCAATTGTTAATTAACATTTTAAATTTACAAAATAAAAGAAAAATAAATTATGATTCGAAAAACTAAATTCATATTTATGATCTTCATAAAATTACAGTTCTTTTAGTACCAAATATGACAACATTTGAATTAAAAAAAATTACAAGTATTTAAATTTTCAAAATTTCCAAAATCTAACAATTAAGGCATAAAATCATGAAAATCATAATCTACATTTTATAATATAATTACATATGCAAGAACACATCCTTCACACATACTAATAATAATTTAAATTCCAAAAACAAGATTCTAGCCTTGAAAAGTAATAACTTCCACTAATTTTCCATATTAGTAAATAAATAATCTATTTCAACAAAACAAAAGTGCTTTGACACCTTCCTTAAACAACATATAAACTATTTACAACAATATTAATACTTTAAAATACAAATACAGCTTGTCACATAAATATGTACAAAACATAAATCAACAATAATCAAGTTTTCTAAGTTTTACGGCTCCCTTTTTTGCCCACAGCACTCAAATTAACATCCCACGGTTCACTACTATATTTCAACATCATTCTCTACGGAATGTTTACTCACAAGATCAATTTTAAACCAATATTAGCATCACACATCACTTTCCGAAGATCTTACAAGACCTTATTCACTTATTAGGTATCTAATTATCAATTTTAATTAATACAATCTTTTAAATAGGCTCTGTTACATAATAATGAAATTAATTATAAACAATTTCAGATAAAAACCATCTTCCAATCATCAAAATAGTATCCTTTTATACATACATAAGGTATTACGAAACCAAAAATTACCTCATATCTGGGTTATCTCATAAGATAAATAGAGTTTAAGTATAATTTATTAATAATAATATTAATATAGGTAATAACACAAGCAATATATAAATATATATATTATATATATATATATACAGGGTATCCTTTAAAGGCCTTAAAAGCTTCAGGTAGAATTTTTCCTTATGACATGCTTAAACAAATCTGCAAAAAAAATACTGGTATTTGAGCTTAGTTTCTTGTACGAAGATGTTAAAGTTTTCTATACTTTAAAACAAATTTCATGGAAACAATAACGAGAAACTTTAATGTTGCAACGTATCTGCCGATAAGTGACTGACATGACCCACTTGATATGTAAAGATAATATTGAGGTTGACGCTCTAGCTTCTCTCCTGATAAGTACTGTTAAAAATGATAAATTTTGTAAATACTACATTTGACAACAGTGCAAGGCCATGGTATTGTGATGAAAAGTAGAAAATTTGTTTTTCGACATTTGTCAAATGCTTCATGTAATGTCGGCCTACTAATTAAATTCTCCATAAATGCAAAGACATCGTCAACGTTGCCAAGTATAATATTCTTTAAGTGTCTCGTGTGAGGAAACTAAGCACTATAGGAAGTTCGTGTTAGTGTTTTTGAGGACTGTATTTCTTACAGAAGAGTGCTACCTGAAGCTTTTAAGGTATTTAAAGGACACCCTGTATATATATATATATATATATATGGATCTTAAATGGCCAAAAATACATTTACATCACGCGATTCTGCATCGAAAACTTAACAAAAAATTCTACAAGCGTTTTGCTCGAAAACGAAGAATTCTTAATTAAAAGTTTGTAAACTTATCAACACTGTGTGGTCACTTGATTTAATATGGAACATAAGGAGATTGTATACAGGCATACTAGACCTCCTTCATGATAATATTGTAATTTTAATGTGCTGCTTGCATTTTTGAATTAACAGTACATTATTAGTAAGGAAATATCGACTACGATTAGTTTTTTTTCTTTTTTGTAAATTACAGCAATTGCTGAAAGTGGCTACCCCCAAGGTCTGTGCATTTCATACACCTACGTGTTATGCTCCCTTCTAGATTTTGAAGCATATTGTTTTGTCGAATCATTATAACTGCGTCATTTATTCGTTGCTGAAGTTGCTCTCGAGTATCAATTTCCACTGCATACACAAATGCTTTTAATGGTCCCCACAAGAAAAAAACCAAGACTGCCACAACCAATCCATCGTTCTGGAAATTCATGATTTAACCATTCTCGTGTTTGAATTCCCCAGTGTGCTGGTGCCCCGTCCATTTGAAGAAACATATTTCTTCTTAAATCTAATGGTACACCATCTAATACATCCCTAAAATCAGTGTCTAAGAATTCAACAAAATTCTTCGCGTTTACGCGATCAGACAAAATGTGTGGTCCTATACGCCTATTACCAATAATACCACCCCACACATTAACGGTAAACCGAACTTGATGATTTGTTTGGTACAGTTCATCGGGGTTTTCATAGATCCATTAGTGCATGTTATCGATATTAAATGTTCCATTTCTGGTAAACGTAGCTTCATCAGTCCACAGGATACGTCCAATAAAACCAGGATCCCTTTCTTGCTCACGAAGTATCCATCTACAATCTGACTCTTTGCTGATAGTCTTCTGGTAATAATTCCTGTGTCTGGTGGTAGCTCAGTTAGTAGAGCACTCGCTTTCTGAATAAAACGTCGATTCTGGCTTGGATTCGGAACCTAAGCCCTACTATGCAGATTTATAAAAATCTTGTCTGCAACCCACCACACACAATTTCTCAATTCGGCTTGCAGCCGTGAGATCTTAATGCTAAAAACCTTCTCTGGAATTTCTGTCGTTCGCATTCGACGTTAAACTGTAGGTGCCCCGTGTTTCTACCTTAGCGCTGAGGAGAAACGCGTGGCAGAGAAAAGGCCGGTGACCAGCACTGGGACGGAAAGGCTGTTGATTATGAATAATCCCTGTACTCGTTGATAACGATACGGGTGCAAGCCATTTTCCTGTAATAAGCGATGAACTGTTCTTTGAGTAACATCAAACATTCTGGCAATGGATCAGGTACTTTGTTCTGGTTCATTTTCGACTACATTTAAGATATTTTCTTCAACCAGTGGTAACAATACTCGATGAGGACGGCCTCTGTAAGCTACTGGAGTGGTGCAGTTCTTCCGGTTTCTGGCATTTGTTGATCCGATCGTCGAATAACATTATGTAACGTGCGATTTCGACGCACAGTGTATGTTGCTGATTTTGTTTCGGTTGAAGTGTGTAGTCAGCGCGCCTCGAGATTTTGAATTTAAACTTCTAGCTTCGCGCATGGTCCGCTTAAAATATTCTTGTGATTTGAGAGCATTAGCAGTCTGATACCTGACAAGTGTGTACTAGATTTTTCACCGCGGTCCGTGTCGACCAAGGATTTATTCCTAATTTTGTTGAAAAGGTCTAGTTGAGGGAAATCTTAACCGTGTGGTGTTAGTGATATCTTCCCTAGGTTTTTAACCAATTTATTACACCCTTGAAGAGGTCTTCTAGTGCCGATTTACATCTGTGGTAAGCTGCGGGAGTTTGATTCTTTCTTTTCTCTTTATTAAATCTCTTGAATTATGTAGGCAAAAAGAATTTAGTAGCTGCGAAGAAATCTGAACATCTACAAACAGTTCGGAGCTGCTGAGAAATCGAATATCGACAACCATTTACATCCGGTTGGAAGTTTTATAATTACATCAAAGAATTCGGAAACAAATCGAGACGCTTTGTGGCCAGAAAATTGCAAGGTCAAGTTCAAACATGTAAGTGTGAGACCAGCTGCCAATACAGATG
>JABXWE010068079.1:0-12346 GCA_014611495.1 Limonius californicus | reverse complement strand
AAATCACAGCAAACTCAATTTGCAGTCACAATATCACGTATATAGTAGAGAATGAAGTATGCCTGGTTGCATATTAAAAGGAAATTAAGGGGCACCGCAGATATTTGGCGGGACTTCTTACAAGCCTTGTAAGTCTATTCGTTACGAGGCGAGGTTTTAGGATAGCGCTTGAGCAACCGTTTTGAGGAAAATAACTCTACTGTTGAATAAAGATGATATGAACAGTTTCCAGTATGGGAAAGTCCAGGGAGGCAGTCGCGTCCACTTATTTTCCAAAAGAAGTCGGGGAACAAGGTGCTGCTGAATAGCATTTTCAATAAGATATCACAAACTGGGTGTTACCATTTGCAATTTTTTAGGGAACTTAGAGCCTAAGGAGGGGAAGGTTACCTTATAAGTCATTATGATTCCCCCTCCGTTTTCTAGACAAGCTCAATACCTATTTTACTTCCAGAGATATAACACATTGTACGTTTTTAAATTGACACCCTGTATATATTCCTATATTCTTTTTACTTACTGGATGTGAAGGTTACGAAATATTTAATGAAAGAGTCAGTACAATGTTACTAGTAATTTCAACATACATAATTCACAGAAACCGCTTATATACTAAGGGTGCCGAATAGTCTGGCGCGACGTAAGACTGTCACGGGGAGTTGCGATGCCGGGCGGAGGTCGCAAAGTGTCGTAAAGTCGTTAAAACAATCGAAACTTTCCTTTTCTCCGGCGGTAACTCAAAAAAACGTATTCAAAAAATAAAATTTCTCTTCAGAAACGCCTTCAACACCGCTGTGGAAGGGACGGTTGTTTAATTTTTTTACTTGGAGTGCTGCAACTCCGTAACCAAACGAAATGTGGGTACGGGATTTTCGTTGTTGCATGAAGCGTCCCAAGTGCTACAGCGTGGTATGGGCTTAAAACCTTTTCGACCGACACAACCTTAAAAAACAAATTTTTGCAGGGTTGCGATCGGTTCTTATGACATCGGGGTCGGTCCGCTTTTGCAAGCACCTAGGAACATATGTCGGTATAACATATTGGGGCACCGGCCGAATCCAGCCACCCGTTCACGAACGCTTCTATCCAAAACATGAAATTACGACTGTTGTCGAGGCGGTGCTGAAAATGACCGGCTACTTTTACTACATATATTCCAATGTGAATAAAATAAACCCGACGACGATATCTTCATTAACTGGCCGACAGTAAATCTCTAAAGTCAATATGGAAAGTATGCGCTTTTTCTGCTAATTACCATCATTTTTAAGGTTTATTGGTTAATACAGTTACTACCGAACGGCGGAGTGTATGGAAATGTCTTTGCAGCATTTGTACCTATCGACAATCCCTCTTTTTAAATACAATTGCTAAGCCCTTCCTCCATTAACCCGACTTTTCTACCGTCTCACGTTCCTTTCTCAAAATTTACTCTCTTACTCTCTTCCCTATTTCCTCCGCCTTATTTCCTTTTATTTGCTAATTCTATCTTCCTCTCCCTCCTTTCCCACCTCCACTTGATCCCATTCGAACGTTCTTCTTTACCTCCTTCAACCTCTTACCTGTTTCTTTTTATTTCCTCGTCCTTTTTCCCCATTTCTTCTTCCGTTTTTTCATTTCCTCTTCTTCTTCTTCCCCCGTTTTTAAAATACCGAATAACACTGTATAAGTTTTCGGGAAATCTACTAAACAAATAAATTGGCACGCGAAATGTTATACTAGGAGGCCCGAAGGCAGTTCCGCACCCGGTTGCCACTTTAACCCTGTTCAAGGTAGCTCATATGGTAAACTAACCCGGGGGACCCAGGCACCAACTTAGCAGCGTGTTAGCTTATGTTTTCTGTCACTTATCCAAGTGGTGTTCGCGCAGATCGTTGCTAAACTGTGAATACTATTTAACCTATACCCGCTAATAAGATAGAAGAGCAAAATAAATTCACTACTAAGACAGAAAAAAGGCTTCGTATATTAATAAAAATAAATATATCCAAACTGGAACATTTAGAACGAAATAACGGAAAGTTTTAATAAATTTAACACGTACTTACTATCTGAACCCGTGGGCTACGCTCCAAGTTTTGTTTATTGCTTTTTTCAAAACTAGTACCGAGCTGCGTAAAAATAAGGTTTTGGTGTCGAAATAAATCATTTTTTTGGAAATCGGGAACACTATATTTTTGCTTCTATCTTTAATATTTACTCTATTTTAACGAAACACCCTGCATTTTAAACTTAGATTTCTTCTTTATTTGTATTTAGGTAGACCTCCCAAATTTTCACTATTTAGGGAGTGGAAAGTGTATTTTAAGGAGTGTAATATCTCCATGCGGTGGGTTTAAAATAATTTTCTTTAATAAGGTCCAAAGAATAATGTGCAAGTTTTCCGATCAAGGGAGGGAGGGGCAGTCGCAGACGTGACATGAATTCCGCGACGCTTTTTCTGAAAAAAAGAATATAAAATCCTGTATACGAATTCCCACTTGCTAAATATTAAATGTATTTTTCTGAAAATGTCTAACAAATTAAATCAATCATTCTAATTATTTCCGAATAAAACTAACCTTTCAAGTCAAGCCATATTTAAATATTTATGGTAGTGGATATAGGATGTAGAATAACCATAATCAACGTTCTACAACACCAAGAACCCTGTCTCTGTGCGTACTCTCTGATTACGGAGTTACGGCGCCCTAAGCAATACACTTTCGCGCCTCCTAGCGGTGATCTATGTAAGCCGATTCGACCAATTCTACCTAACCTGGCAGTAGCGGCGACGTTTTTCAAAGGCGCAAGCCGTTTCGTTTTGAAAAAATACAAACCACGGAAGACTTTCTATTTTTCTGAATCGCTGGAGAACGACGGAGCTAGATATTGGAATGCGGGTGCGTTTTTCGCGGGTGAAGAAGAGATACCGTAATACTTTTAAAGACCCAAAATGGGCCATCGATTGTTTAGTACCACCGTCTCACAATCTCAGCGTTTAGAAGTTTTTTTCTGGAGATGGTCGTTTTCGAAAATGACCTCTCTGATGAAAATTCGTAAATAAGCGCTCCGTTGAAATACTCAAACCACAGGAAGTAGCGTCAATTGACAACTCAGCAACGTGTCCCCAAAAACAGTCAATTTCGACCGGAAGCCGGAGGCGGCGCTAAATATTTTTCCGTCTCCTTTTTTACTGCAAGAAGTAGTAACCGGTGGCGCGTACCATACGAAAATCTTTTTAGTCGGTCTAGTTGCAAGCCATCAAAGTTGTCAACTTGCGGCTTGTGGCTTGCGTCCACCATCACACGCCTTCCTTGCAATAAATACGAAGTTAAATATAAAAAAACTTTATGTAGTGGCGCCATCTGCCAAACTTTATTACAAGTGCTATTTAAGATTTGTTTAATAAAAGAGAGCCCTCATATAAACACAGTTAAAACGGTATCCCATAGCTTATACAAGTTCTGCAATATAATTATATACTTGTAACCTCTTCCGGTGGAGCTGTAGCTTGAGCCTTTGAGACTGTAACTTGCGCCTTAGAGACTGTAGCTTGCGCCTTTGAGGCTGTAACTTCAACATTTACGCCTGTAACTGTTTTAGATGTAGTAGCGACTTCAGTTGTGAAGTTAATGTCCGTATTATTTTCCACTGAGATCGTATATGTAGGTAATTCTGTAGCTTCCCCAAATGTATCTCTTATTTCTTCATCTGGAGCATTACCAGCAAAAACAGTAGTTACCCCCGACAAGGGTATGGCACCAATTGTTAATGGTATCCTATTTTCAATATCTGAGTTTGGAAATGGTAGCACTGCCTTTACCTGAAACATTTTCTTGTAATACGTTTTCACTTTCCGCTGTTACGCATTAAGACGTTCATACATGCTGAATCTAAAAGTTTAATTAGAAACAAACCTCCAATCGATACGACAAATCCATTATAGAACAAAATCTCAAATCAGGGTATTGGTGATGTGTTGGAATGCGTAAAGTTGTTGTCCATGATTTTTCGCCGTGTGCTCCAATTTTGCCTTCTTCACTTTGCGAAAGTACATATTTCTCTTTTTTTATTTTTCTGGAAGGTTTGCGTGTTATAAATTCCAATTTCTACAAAACAAACGGTTACTGAACAATTATTAAAGCTATTTGACAGATCTTTTCAATTACCTAACAAAAGGGTTAGATAAATAAACCTCCCACCCATAGCAAGAAACCGTGGTTTACAGAAGAGGTGAAACTATTAGCGAAGAAAAAGAAAAAATCTGAAGAAGTAGCAAGAACGAACGAGAACACCATGAATATGAAAAAATGAGAAACAGGACTAACCCGCGAATGCGCGAGATAAGAAAAGATTACTGGAAAAGTTTCACAAGATATATAGAGATGATCTATATGGAGACCAGAAAAAAGTATGGAAAATGTTAAGAGGTATCAAGGAATCCTTGAGTGAATATAGAGAACAGAACTTGGTAAATACAGGAGAATGGATTTTAGACGATTGTATAACAGTAATGACGCCAAGATAGAAAATACAGATAACGCCAGAATTAATGATGAAGCAGAACAAATAATAATTGGAAAGAGAATCGAATTATTTCTGGTATAACGGATAAAGAAAACGAAACAGAAGAAGAAGCGGAAACAAATCATAAATTTGTTTGAACATATCAATATATTTTTTAATCCAATAGGAGATCTAGAAGGAACAAGACGATTAGGGAAATACACTGAACATAAGACTAGAACAATTTTAATAGAATTACCTACATGGAATAAAAAGATAGAAATCTTAAGATCCACATCACTACGTAAGTGTACAAATCACTAGATAAATAAAGACTATCTAGAAAAGACAGGAAGAACGCGAAGAACTGATTGAACATTTAAAGAAAGCCAGAACAGAAAGAAATAAGACAAACCTAAAATACAATAAACTCATAGTACTTAAATAGAATAGAGTCATGTAACGCGGATCTTGAAGATAAAAACAAAACGGAAGAACATGGTCACTAGGGGAAGAAAGGCAAATCACGAACCATAAGCGAAAGATCACCATACAGAGGGCAGAGGCCACAATTCAAAAACGTCCCGACAGTTTCACATAATTCAAAAAACTAATAAAGCTAAAGGTAGTTGTGTAACCTATGACGAACAAGGCAAATGAATTAAGGACAAGCGCTGCCACAACATCAACAACCATATCAACATGCAACGGAAGTCTATCTGGAAGACTTAGGTGGCACTCCACCACCACCACCACCAGGAATCGGGAACTGAAGGTATATCATCCACCCTTCTTAAATCAACCAATATGTGAAACCTTGAATACGTGCACCACAAAACAGGTTCTACAGGAAACGTTCAATCTAAGGACACAATTCAAGGCCCTATGCTCCAACAAGGGGTTAAACGACTATATAAAAAAAACAAATAAGAGTGGACAATAACTCAGCAAAAATATTAGTAGGAAAATAGAAAAACAGGAAAACTCATAGAGGCGATAATATACACAACGAACTACTTAAATATACTATACTAGCAAAGGAGTTCACTACACTCTTGAAGAAGATAGTAGACGCTTTCAGAAAGAGGTGTAAAAGAGATCCCGGAAATTATAGATACATTACACATATAGAAATAGTACTATTCACTAACATATTCCCAGACAAGAAAAACAGTAGGAATTTCAGCAAAATAGATCGACCACAGATGCAATATTTATTGTACGCCAAATCAAAAAGAAAGCTATAGAGTTCGGAAAACATGCGTACATATGTTTTATGGACATGGTGGAATTATTTGATAGCGTTAGACTAGAGGACGTGTTGGATATACTGAAACATAAGAAGATAATACAAATCATAAAACAACCAACCAACCAACGAATAGAACAAAGATAGGCATCAGCAAACAACCAACACCGGAAATACAAACAAATGCTGGTATCAGATAATGCGGTAGCTTAGGCCCCCTATTGTTTATCTTTATAGTGAATAATATAATAGAAGTGAAAAATACAAGTTCTGGCTATAGATTAGGAAATAATATCATAAAACGAGGATAACACATAACGCCTATTGCATCAATTCCAATCTATGGCGAAGAAGCACAATATGGTGATAAACACAGATAAAATCAAAACTCTAGTGGTATCCCAAGAACCCGTTTTCGCCACACCGCAACAAAACCGATGGAAAAGGCTCTTCAGCTAGCACAGAGCGGAGGGAGGGTTCGCGGAATACGATTATCGGAACAAAATCTTTGTTCCCTAGGATATGCCAAATAAATGGGCGCCACTAAGACGCAGCTATACGTAGAGACTTGTGAAATATCCAAACACCTACAGCTTACGGGTAGTCAAACGTTGGTTATAAACATCTACCTCTGACTCCAAGTAGAAAAATATGGATATAGATAGCAAGGTCAGATGGTATAAAACTTTTATAAGACCAAAATAACATACGGTATCGAAACGCGCGCTGACACGAAGACCCTACTCCGAAGGAATGATATACAAATTTTAAGATGATTATGGGACAGGGAGAAGAATGAAACAATAACAAATCCATGCGCGACGCAGGGTATAGTCAGATGGGGTAGACCAAGACGTAGAATGTGGAGATAGCTTATCCAAAGAATAGAGAACGATCGAATTGCGAAAATAGGTATGAGTGGTAAACTGCATGGGTCCATGCAACCAAGATGACCACCAGAAAGGTAAGAAAACAACTGAACATCTGGATCGCAAGAGAACATAAGCATCCTCAAATAAGGAGGTCTTTAACCTACATAAAGAAGAAGAAGAAGAAGATAAAACAGCAAGAAAAAAAAGATTTCAGATATAACATAAGTTCAGACACAATTATTGGCTGCGACTGTTACTAACAAGCATTCAATATTTAACAATTTTCTATTGCAATACGGCCACCAGCGGCGTAGTTAATGGGTAGGTGTCCTTTTTGTTTTAAATGTACATTTTACAACCATTTTTTACATATTTGAATTCTAATCCAAACAAAATTCTACTACCAAAAACTTTCACTACACTATCTTTTAAAGATGGCAAAGCTATGTTCGTACAAACCTTAATAATTTTAAACTTCACTTGCTCAACATTAACGTTAGTCATGTTTTTAATATGGCAACCGATGCTAACTGCCTGGCCAGGAACAAACCCTGTTGCTGGTAGAGACATATTGAAAGTTAATATTTCTGGCCTGGTGCAGCAGCAAGAACACATCGTTTCATCAAGAGATATTGCTACAGGTTCCTGTAGTAATAAAAATAATGCAATAGGAAGTTTCATCAATTCTTGTCACATCCTTACCCGCACTTTTGGTAACAAATTCAAATTTACATTTGAAAGAATCTTTAAAAGCTTTTTAGTTTCAAAATTAGTTTTCCAAGTACGATGAGCAATTGCGTAAGCATAATACCGGATGTAACCATAGCTTCCTTCGAATGATGATGGTAAATTCGAAGGTAAATCCACACTGAAACGGTAGGTGTGTTTCCCAGCTGGAATTGTCGTTGTGTTTCCAGCTGCAATTGAAATACAATATTGTATATTTGCAATTTCAAATACAAAATACACTGCGATAATATGTATTGAAAACTAAAACAGAAATTTAAAAGCATTCTGCCCTTTGGAGTTTTCGCGTTACCAGAAGTTCAAATTTAAATGAGCACTGTTGCAGATGTAGCATGCTGAACTTAAAAATAAACGTTTATCTATCAGTGATTCCCGAAGTGGACGACGTCGCTCCCCCGAGGGTGCTGGATAGATCCAAGATTCGGTGGTGACCTCAGGGGGTGGTATTGAAGAGCATCAAGAGGCCAATAAAAACTAAAAAGGGCAGTAAAAGGCCCTCAAAAAATTTGGATGAACAAAACCTTTTTAAATTATTTACCTCTAGACTGTACAGATATACAATCGTGCATCGTCCCAAGAATCATAACTATGAACCGTTTAAATACGTTTCAACAAAAAGAATTAATGGAAGTAACTACAAATGAAGAATTAAAATGGAAATTCAAACATGGATAACAGTTTGTTACGGGCCAATAGCACGTTTTCGACGGCCGGTAACAAAACCGATGGAAAAGGTTCTTCGGCTAGCACAGACAGGAGGGAGGGTTCGCGGAATACGATTATCGATACTATACTTGTTTTGCAAAGTATGCTATGGGCATGGTATAATAACATAATATATAACAGAATAAATCAACAGATCGAAGCAACCTGACGCCCAACCAATTTGGTTTTCGCAGAAATACTGGGACAAGAGAGGCCATTCCTGTAACTTGACTTGCAACTGAACAAAGAGTTAAGAAGAAGCAAAAATACATGCATAGTTTTCATAATACAGAAATTGCCTTTGACCTAGTGGACTAGGATCAGATGTTTAAAATGGTAAAGGCATAGGCATAAAATACAAGAAAAAAAATTACCCAATAGCTGCGAATAGATCAAACAATTAGAATACCTCTAGGGCAAGAAGAAAGGGA
Organism: Limonius californicus; assembly: GCA_014611495.1. Lineage (NCBI taxonomy): Eukaryota > Metazoa > Arthropoda > Insecta > Coleoptera > Elateridae > Limonius > Limonius californicus. The sequence goes on along the minus strand of JABXWE010068079.1, from coordinate 3,854 downwards.
AACAAAAATACAAAAAGAGTGCGGTAGGAATCTGCTCTATCGCCGATACTGTTTAATCTGTACATACAACAAGGTATCGATCACTGAAGATATAAGATCACTGCAGGAATAAAAATGCATGCCGTGACACTAGATATGATACAATATACGGACGACATAGGTTTACTGGCTGAGAGTAGAGAAGAAATTATCACACAAATAGAAGGCATAAAAAATATATTGAACAGATACTACCAAATAAAAATAAACAAGAAGATAACCAAAACGCTAGTAAGCAGCAAACGCTAATATCGTAGGCGAGAAGAGCATTCTACAAAAAGAAGACCTTGTGAACCACCAATACTATATCTCTAACAACCAGAAAATACTCTGTAAAAACTTTTATAGAGGGTGCTAAAAGTGGTCAATAGGAACAGGAATCAAAAACAAGTGTAGGTGTTTGAATTAAGATGTCCTAGAAAAATAAGTAATAAAGAAATCCTAAGACTAGCCCAAAAAGACAGACACCTACGGCAACAAATACAGAGAAGAAGAAGCAGCTCTATTGGATATATAACTAGAAGACAGTGGCTATTAAGCATGATATTAGAAGATCAAATTGACGAAAAAAATGTAAGAGGAAGGCCCAGACTAAAATATATTAACCAAATAATGCAGGACATGGGCTTTACCAGCTTAGGAGAAAAATGTGAAAACAGTCAAGAATGGAATGTGCGATCAACAAACCAGGGGGCTGAAGACCAATGATGATGATGATGGTATGGGTACGAGCTCATAATAATAGTGTCCTCTTACGTCTTCGACTGTAGATATAAAAAATAGAAAAATAGAAAATAGATGTAAAAAATATCATAATGACATGGCATACCACATAAACAGAGGGTGATTGGGGCGGAAACCCCAGCACTTGGGGAATACGGTCTGGTGATTAAAATAAACAATTCGATCGATTCAGCTTTAACTTGTAGTGTGATATGATTAATAATCAATTACTTAGCCCAATTGTGCTAAATGGTCGAGACAAAGAAATATAGGTATTTTTAGAAAATCTCCCGTAAAATCTACTGGATGAATGTAACATTGAATATAAGCCCAAACTGTACTTGAAGTATGATAAAATCTCTTCCCATTTTCGTCGTGATGAGAACAATCACCTAAATAAACGATTTTTCCATCGTTGGATTGGCCGTGGGATCCACAGAATTGGCCACCAAGAACACTAGAACTTAATCCCCATCCATTGTTGTCTTTGGAGATTAGTAAAATCATTAGTTTACGAAACAGAAATGGACGCAAAAAAAATCACTGCTCGAACGAGTTGTCGATTGTGCAGCACTCCTAAGCAAATGTGTACTCCACATGCGGTCCTCCAAATAAGCTCGACGCAGACGAAGGTAGTTTTGAAAATTTAGTACAGTAATTTTTTTACTTCTGGGCGACAATAAGTATATCGAGAAAAACAAAATTATGAATAATTAATGCAAATCTCGAAAGTGCGCTGGTTCGTAGAACGGAAACATGGGTAGAGAACAAACGTAACATAAAAAAACTCCAGACGTTCATAAACAAATGGCTAGAATTATGTCATATATTTTGGCCAGCTCGAATAACGAACAAGATGTTATGGGCAATAACGGGGAAGAGAAAATAGAAATAACCACCAAAAAACGGAAGTCCCCAAAAGTATTAGGTACCCTAAAAGCGCTAGAATATAATACAATGGCTAAAAAGAATATGGAAGGCCAAAAGAAACCTAAAGTAAAAGCATAGACAAAAAAGTACGTGAGCAAAATATTAATTCAAACGAAAAAAGAAGTTAACGAGAAATAGAAGAAAATGGAAAGAACTAGTCAGAGAAATTATGCAACACTCAACTCGGGAGGCGCAAGACTAGCAACCCTGTCATGCACATCCTACTGCTGATGAAGCGCCATTCAAGTACCTTATGCTCCATTTGGAATAACAGGAAAAAGAAGAAGAGGAGTTAATAAATAATTGTTTTAATATGTTTCATCGTTATCAACACCATTTAAATGGTCTACCATAATCTGTTTGCGAAACATAAATGTTTTAACTTTTGCTAGTCTTATTTTTTCTGACCTTATTCAGGCTTCCGCCGCTTGTGTCTAGTGAAGTCATCTCTTCGGGATTAGACCACGTCCTCGTAGAATTAATTGATGCTTATGTTTTGCTAACCGTTGTATGTAGCATTGTCAGAGCCTAATGAGTGCTGGACCGGCGGATCCGGTAGGTACTTATAAGTTTCCCTTAGCCATGGTTTAGAGTCTCGATTCATATGCTGGATTTTTCTATCGACTGATGCCGATTTGTCTACGGTGGTACGTGTTCTTCTGCTCTAATTGTATGTCGTTTCAGCGCCCTTTTCCAAAGGTTGCTTAGTGTCACAAGGACCCTCGTTTCGATTGAAGTTCTATTAGTATTTTTCTATTTTTAGGAGGATGGTTCATCAATTATTTATATATAATTATATATAATAATTTTCCTGCTGACGTCAGTTATTGACATTAATACATGCCAAGTTGTAGGTGCCTATCTTCTTGTTTATAAAGTTATACATTTAATATTACTGTGGTGCTGGTGATTTTGTTGTGAAAAAAGTCCGCGTACGATGGATTCCGACAATGTTGCCACCTGATCCGAAGCCGGCCAGGTTTCGCACTATTGCGAGTAATTTGAGATTAATGGACATGGATTTCGATGGATTCGTAAGTGCAGATTAAACCTGGGTTTATCACTTTGATCTAGAGTCAAAACGGCGGAGTATGAAATGGCGGCATCGTGGTTCCTCGCTCCGAAGAAAATTCTGTGTGGCTTCATCAGCCGGAAATATAATGGCAACAGTGTTTTGGGATTCTGATGGAATCCTTCTTGTTGATTATTCACCACGTGGTCACACAATAACGGGAAACTATTACGCAAAACTCAGACCAACAGTTCGTGAGGGTATAAAGCAAAAATGGCGTGAAAAATTGAAACGCGGCATCGTATTCCACCGAGACAACGCTCCCGTTCACAAGAACTGTGTTTCTACGGCTGCTATCCACAATGGTGGATTTGACATTTTAGAACAACCCCCATATTCGTCAGATCTGGCCCCCAGTGACTTTCAACCATTCCCCAAATTAAAAGAAGATCGGGCAATTTATTTTTCGAACGATGAAGAGGTGATGGCTGCTGTGAATGAGTGGTTTACAGTGCAGGACAAAAAGTTTTTTTCTAAAGGCATTCAAGTTCTGCATCATCGTTAAACTACCCCTCGCACAAAAGGAACAAATGCCTGGGATACGCAATCTTTCTTCGCTTTGGTATGTGGTGGTTCTTTTGCCTTGCTCATCGCTCTTAGAACTTCTTTGGGGTTGTAAGCATTTCAGATAGATTTCTTCCGCAACGGTTAGCGCATCGTCAGCATCAATCAATCAAGAGACGGCCTAACCCCGAAGAAATAATTTCAATGCTTTTACATATTATATTTCTAATGTTTAAATATAAATCAATAGGATTAACGGTTTCTGAATAACCGAGAGGGATTTTTCAAAATTATACAACGATTTTAGTTTGGAGGCTAAAAAGTTCGACAAAAAGTATTTGATTCGAATTCATACCTTTGTACAAGTCGTATGTAAAATGAAGATAACCTTCATCACCGGAGTATTCAACGTTCTTGTATTCATATTCTTCGCGTACCTTGTTATACTCTTGTTCAGATTCAGTCCACTGTACGTGACCTTTTCCTTTAATTTTTAGCTGAATCACTGCAAAAGGAAAAATTAACATTGTGCTTTTTGAGAGGTTGAAACTTACCGTTTACACTTTTTTCTGTATTGAAATTACAC
>JABXWE010068078.1:0-10392 GCA_014611495.1 Limonius californicus | reverse complement strand
TAAATTGAGTAGTATTGCTTTCTTTCTTAGGTCATTAGTTATACCTGCGGCTGTTATGAATGTTTCGAAAGTTTTTACCCATTTGCTCCATCTTTGTCCTACGGAACTCGGTTCTGTGTGCGGATCTAATTTTTCGACGCGGTTTAGGTAACTTTCCATTGTTTTTGCGCGTAAATGTAACTACTATAACCTTACTTTTTGGGATGTTTATTTAATTCACCCTTCACCTTTTCCACTAAGGATTTCTCTTTTTTTTGTCTTCTCTTTAGGTTGTTTTCCACGCAGGTTCGGTTTTCTCGTCGCCAAATGTTGTATCTTGCACTATCAATACTAAGAAGAATAAACGTATACACACAGTTAATCATTTATTACATTCGTAGTGGCTAATGTACCTACAAACTATATCGCAGTGGGTACTACATCTCGTACAACCAAACATTTATTTAAGCATTAAATATAATCGGAACGGATGGAAATGCAAATAAAATAATTGAAAACCAACACCAAAACAGGTGTACAAGTAGTTCTACCAGAGAAACAAGTTGAAAATTTTTTTACATCCTCTATCAAAAATAAACAGGTTTCAGTACCTATGCAAAACTATAAAAAGATCATTGAAAGCTACACATACAGATATATAGGTACACTTATCCGCTGCACTAGATCTTGTCATCATATTTTTCCACTTATACTAGACACTTTACACAATTCATTTGTCCCGGCGCCGTTTTAACCTAACCATATAGAATAAATATTAAGCACTGTAATAATTATAGAAACAGTATGAACCTACTACCTCTTAGTTTACACTCTAATTAGAATTAATTTAGGTAGGTATAATTCTTAAAACACAAAAAAATCTTGTAATTTAATCAAATTTATCAATCAATGAACACAAACCCCATTACAAAAATATTCATCATTATAAACTTATTATAGCAAAAACACGGTAAACAAGCATCCACTGAACCTACACCTAGTATTCTCCCAGACAGAACCATACTTACCCTGTTTCAGGCCCGAGGTGCTCAAGATTGTTGTGAAACCCCTTTATGCAAACATCAAATGAGTAAATATACATGAAATAAAATTTTTGAAGCATACGACAGCAAAAAATAAATAAATGTGTTGAAAAAAAGTGTAGGGTTTTTAATAAAGAAAAAAATGGCAACTCAAGACTGGGGGGTTGACCGTTACTGCTGGCGCCTATGAATTCAAGTGAAAGTATTCAATTGAAGCTGAATATATTAATTGCAAGTGTTAATTATTAAATCCAAGTGAAATTTATATTATTTATTAAAGCATGTTCAACTGAATAAAAATTTGTATATATTATAAATTGAATCTGGTACCTAAAATAAAATAAAAAAATTTAAAAGGTATCCACTCTAATTGCATACACGCAAAAAATCTGCCTGAATAAGACTATTGCTCATAGTGATTTGCATAGGAACTTTTAAGAATCTTTTATAAACATCTTTACAGACACAAGAAAAATCCTAGAAATACTACATAAAACAGTTTCAAAAGAAAAACATTGCAATTTACGTAATGGAAGTTTCAAAATAATTGTATCTATTAATTATAAAATAATTCCATTGGTTAAACTTTACAATGTGCAAATTATAAATTTTGTAATCAAATGCTGTATTTCTCTCCTGTATGAGTTCTCACATGCCTTCGCAAGCTTTTCTTGTGTGCACTTTCAAAGTCACATAAATTACACTTAAAGGGTTTTTCTCCTGTATGAGTTTTCATATGCTTCTGCAAGTCACTCTTGTGTGCACTTTCATAGTTACATGTATTGCACTTGAAGGGTTTTTCTCCTGTATGAGTTCTCATATGCATTTGCAAGCTTTTCTTGTGTGCACTTTCAAAGCAACATAAATTACACTTAAAGGGTTTTTCTCCTGTATGAGTTCTCATATGCTTCTGCAAGTCACTCTTGTGTGCACTTTCATAGTTACATGTATTGCACTTGAAGGGTTTTTCTCCTGTATGAATTTTCATATGCTTCTGCAAGTCACCCTTCTCTGCACTTTCATAGTTACATGTATTGCACTTCAAGGGCTTCTCTCCTGTATGAATTCTCATATGCCTTTGCAAGCTTTTCTTGTGTGCACTTTCAAAGTCACATAAATTACACTTAAAGGGTTTTTCTCCTGTATGAATTTTCATATGCTTCTGCAAGTCACCCTTCTCTGCACTTTCATAGTTACATGTATTGCACTTAAAGGGTTTCTCTCCTGTATGAGTGCTCATATGGCTTCGCAAGTTATTCTTCCTTGCACTTGCATAATCACATATATTGCACTTGTAGGGTTTTTCTCCTGTATGAGTGCTCATATGCAATTGCAAGCTACTCTTGCGTGCACTTTCATAGTCACAGATATTGCACTTGAAAGGCTTCTCACCTATATGAATGCTCATATGCCTTCGCAAGTTATTCTTGTGTGCATTTTCATAGTTACATATATTGCACTTGAAGGGTTTCCCTCCTGTATGAATGCTCATATGTATTTGCAAGCTTTTCTTGTGTGCTGTTTCAAAATCACATAAATTATACTTAAAGGGTTTTTCTCCTGTATGAGTGTTCATATGCAATCGTAAGCTTTTCTTGTATGCACTTTCAAAGCCACATATATTGCACTTGAAAGGTTTTTTTCCTGTATGAGTTTTCATATGCTTTTGCAAGTCACTCTTCTGTGAACTTTCATAGTTACATGTGTTGCACTTGAAGGGTTTTTCTCCTGTATGAGTGCTCATATGCCTTTGCAAGCTATTTTTGTATGCACTTTCGTAGTCACATATATTGCACTTGAAGGGTTTCCTTCCTATATGAGTTCTCATATGCCTTCGCAAGTTATTCTTCTTTGCACTTTCGTAGTCACATACGTTGCATTTACATAACTTTTCAGTATGAGTTTCAACACTTTGTTGCACAATGCACGTCAATGGAGGTTCTATTATTACAGGATTTTCATTGTTACTAGGGATTTCAGTTTTTATATCTAATTCTTCATGTAATGATTCCAGTTTGATAGAGCTATCCATATCATACTTGGCATCACGCTTTAGATCAAATGCTTCTGAAGGGAATTCTACTGTTAGAATCTCTTCCTGTTTTACTGTAACATATGTACATATTTATATGTGAGTTACTAAATGTTATACAAGTAACTAAATTAGCATAAAATCATTCTAAATAGACTCCCAAATCTTTCCAGTTTTAAATAAATAACTATTATGAAATAATTAATAATTACTGCAATCATTAAACTACTAATATTTGGTCAATTGTCATGGAAATTTTCATATTATTAGAGTTGCTTTAAATCACATTGGCATAGATTGTAGAAATACCAAAACTTTCTTATAATAGTTTTTTCAAATGTACCTAAACCTTTTCGATTATCATTTACTTGCTTCTACTACATAACTTAGAATTGATTTTAGGTGTATAATGCAAAGTTACCGTTCGTTTCCAACACATTCTGAGATAATTTTTCGTTGATTTTGGTTTGATGCCAGATATCGGATGTAGAATTTGTAAAATTTGATAGCGAAGGCACACTGATAATATTAGGTTTTACATCTTCATTCACATCGAATACTAAATCCATGCTGATATGCACACGTTTTTCTGTAGTAAGCAATTGTTCTTTTTCCTTATCTGCTTCTGCCTGAAATGTACTAAAATGTAATTTTATAAAGTCGATATACGAATATTTCTTGCCTTTTTTGTGGAAAAGGGTAATAGAAAAAATATTCTTAGTGTTAGTAAAATCAAATATTTTTTTAAACACTAATATCTATTACAATTATTTGCATGTCATGAAAATATCAGGTTATGTACTTTGTCAGGTGATTGTGCCATTTGAACTACTTTCGATTCTTATACACGATGTTACGGTTTTATCATTTTATCGTACCCCTTTTTAAGATGCCTTTGTCCTTTGATATATTTATAAATCAAATCCCTCAAAATGTATTTAACTTCATGCAAGCAAATAACATTGACGGTGATTTTGGAATGAAACAACTTCCGGAGATGTATTTTGTTCATCTCCCTTTCCCTAAACTTGTTCTCATTTTTATTCAACTTATCTTTGACAGTTAATCGGTTCTAAAATACTAACTTCATAAAAACATTTATTTCACATATAACAGCAATATCGTTTTCACAAACCTTAGCCCCGGGGTACATTTTCCTGCCAAATTATTTCTATATTTTTAAGTGTTAGGCTACATTGGGAGGATATAAAGGTTTCTGAAAAAACAGAATATGTTAAGCAAAAATTACATAAGTTAATTTTATTTAAAAATCAATAAAATAATGGTTTCCTTTTGATATTAAACATAATGATTTTACCTAAATCTAAAATGTTAGAATATTAATTAAATACCCTAATTATTAAAAATATGATTTACTGTTTTTTTTTTATTGTATTTACATATGATGTATTATATGTTTGCTTTTCTGATTTATATTGTTGCTTTGTCTATTATATTTAAACTTCAATTAAATCTGTCCGGCTTTTCATATTACCTTTCCGTTTAAAAAATTTAGTGGCTAAATTAGTCAGCATAGTTACGCCTACAAACATATAAACTGTTAATCAATTATAATAAAATAATTAGAAATATGGTTTATATTTTTTTTTAGATAATTGTTGAGCTAGTACAGCAACGTCCTGCTATTCATAGCTGACGTAACACTAGTCACTACAGTTTAAGCACTAATGGGATTAATAACACCCGTCATTAATTAAATCTTAATCACTGTCTTCAAGTTCAGATAGTGTAATATCTTGCGGTAATTTTCCCTTCAAACGTTTATGAATATTTCTTCTTCCAAGTGGGAACGTATGAGTCACGGGGCAAAATTCTAATTTTTCGTGGTAACGTTTGTAGAGTTTAGATGTGAAATCTTTGATTGTTGATGTATTTAATTCTCGATATATTTGATGGGTCCTTATAAACCAAGGGGCATTTAATATTATTCTGAGCACTTTGTTTTGAATAATCTGAATTTTATTCATTTGTGTGTCACTGGCATTACACCAAACTGGGCACCCATGAGTTAAGATGGGTCGAATGATGGTAGTGTATATGAGTGTACCACATTCAATTTTTAAGGGAGATTTTTTATTTAATAGTGGATATAATTTTACCAGCTTTACATGAGCCTCGTTAACTTTCTTATTAATATGGTATCCCCACGTTACCTTCTTGTCAAGGTACACTCCGAGCTATTTAACAGCACAGTCGGCACTATTCCAAGGGATGACTTGGTCGTTGATCCGCAAGTTGTGAACATTTTGCAATATGCGAAGTGTAAAGTTCTTAGCTTCGGATTTTAGTGGGTTGAGTTGGAGATTCCAACTGGTTGAACCATTGGGTGATAATATTTACACTTAGTTGAATTTAGTTAATAGTCTTATCTATATCTACGCTTTGGCTAAGAATAGCCGTGTCATCGGCAAACATAGCAAGTGTAGTGTTTGGTGGTTCAGGTATGTCATGAATGAACATATTGAATAGAAGAGGTCGCAGTATCGAGCCCTGGGGAACTCCTGCTTCTATTGGTTTGATTTCAGAAATAGCTCAGTTTACAACTGTTGAGAACGAGCGGTTGCGGAGGAAGGATTTCACAATGCGGACTAGGTAGTTCGGTGTTTTGCATTTTACTAATTTATAAATTATTCCCTTAAGCCATACGCTGTCAAAGGCATGTTTGACATCAATAAAGATAGCTGCCGTAAACTTTTTGTGTTCAAAGCCCTTCTCGATGTATTCAGTGATTCTGTTTAGCTGGTGAATAGTAGAATGGTGATTACGAAATCCGTACTGGAAAGGTGGTATAAGGTTTATACTGTTGACGTATGCTGTTAATCTTTTGTTTATGACTATTTCGAATACTTTTGAAATAGTCGGCAGTAGACTTCTTGGCCTATTAACTGGTAACTTCGGTGGTTTTCTTACCGGTTTTATGGAACAGTAGGACTTTTGCGTATTTGCATTCGTTGGGGAAATAATCACACCTAAAACGTGCGTTGAATATGGACACTACATACATCAGAGCTTTCTTTGGTAAGTTTTTTAGCACCACGTTTGCTATTAAATCGTGTCCGGGAGCTTTAGTATTCGGCAGCTTGTTTATTATATCCTTAACATACTCAGAAGCGACAGGCTCGATGTCTCCTGAAATTATTGAATTAAATTTATTAAGTGATCTATTTGTTGAATGTTATTTTCATCCCGGAGTTCACTATGTGTTGTAAATGTTTTGGCCAGTTTGATGCAAATATTTCGCATTTTTCAGAGTCAGTTGAGTAGAGCTTGTTGTCTTGCTTTAAAGTTAGTATGATGTATTGTTATCTTAGGATACGTTTCGTCGCTCTCCACATCGTTGGGTCCTTCGGTTCTAATTCTTTTATATATTCCACATATCTGGATATTCTGAGTTGTTCGAGTTCTCTTTGAATTTTCTGAATTAGATAATTCAAGCGGGTTTTAACAATTGGTTCTCTGGTCAATATCCATTGTCTTCTTGTCTTGTGTTTTTCTTTGATTAATTTTTGAGTGGCGTGGGGAGGAGAGAAATAATTGAGTGGACTCCTCGGCTCTTGCACTGTGATGGACGATACAACTGCATTTTTAATACACTGAATTAGACATTCTACAGCCTGGTCTATTTCTTCATCATTGCATAAAATTGTCGGAATGCTTAAGTTGGTTTGAATTGTGCTACTAAATACCAGTCAATTCGTCCATTAATCAATTTGGGCGGCTTAGGATTAAGTTGAGGTTGTTTACCGAGAAGTATTAGAACGGGTAAATGATCTGAGTCCAGTTCTGGCAATACCTCTTGATGCAGTTCACTGGTGACGTTTTTGTGTAGGGCAATGTCCAAAATATCAGATTGATGATCGGCTCGGTATGAAGTAGAAGTGTGTTCCCGGGGGGGGGGGGTGAAATTTGAACCCCGTGTGTCTCAAGAATGAATGAAGTCGGTTACCATTTGAGTTATTCGTCCTACAACCCCATATTGTGCACTTGCAATTTAAGACCCCTACTAAAATAGTTGGGGTATTATCGCAAAACATGTTACTAATTTGATTAGTTAATATTGCTATGGATTCAATATTTGTGATTGTGGGCAGCGTACTGTGTCATATGTTGAGTGACTGTTTAACTATAATAGCCAACCCTCCGGATGCTTTTTGGGCGATTCTATCTTCTCGGTATATGTTGTAACCAGGGATTTTAAAATTTTGTTCTGGGATTAAGTGGAGTTCAGTAACGCATATGACATCGACATTGTGCCTTGCTAAAAAGGCGATGACCACTTGTCTTTGTCGAGCTATGCCATCAGAATTCCAATTTGCGATTACTAAGTTAGAGTAGGTTTTGTGATTATTTACTAACATTTTGAAAGATTGAAGGGATTAACGATAATACGAGGTCTTTTATTGACCCCACGTGAGGTAAGATTAATTGGATTATTTTTTTGGATAATTTCATTGAGTAACGAAAACTGATCATTCATTGAGTCGTTAGAGTTGTTGTCATGTTGAGGATTGTTCCAGGGTGACCTAAATTGGATTTTATTACTGTAAACAAGGTTCGGAAATTCGTGGTTATTGACGTTGAATGGTTTGGTGGCAACTGTCTGGGATTTGCGTTGGAAAGATGTTTGTTGGTTTGGTGGGCGGTTCTTAAGTAGGTTTTGGTAATGAGGACACCCCTTATAGTTCGAGGTGTGGTCACCGAAACAATTAACGCATTGTGGTTTAATTTGGTCAGATTTAAGTTGATGGCATTTAGAGTAGTGGTGTTCACCTAAACATCTCACGCATCTCGGGTTAAGCTTGCAAACATTTTTTGTGTGTGCATAGCGTTGGCAACGAGTGCATTGAGGCAAGTCCCCACTTTTTCGCCGTTGCTCAACATTTATTTTGCAGTGGAAAAATAATTTAGTTTATATATTTGTTTAGGGTTGTCGGATTTATCGAGTAAGACTGCACATATGGGTATCGGTTTCTTTTCCCTGTTAAGAAGTCGTGTTACACTAATAGCTGGGTATTTCAAGGATTTTAGTTCATCAAGAATTTCCACGCTTGTTAGCGAAATTGGTAGGTTTCTTATGATTACGGAAGTGTTGGCGGATTCCGGATCACGATAGGTATGATATTTAACGGTGTTTTCGCTATCAAAGTATGCTGTAAGTGTACGAAAATCTTCGATTTTCCTTAGCGCAATCTTAACTTGTGTACCTTGCATTCCAGTTACAAATTCACTACTAACTTTTGATTTAATATCTGCGATTAATTGTTAGTAATTAATAGCATCGTGTACAAAAAGAGGCGGTATTCTTGGCTGTTTAGGTTCGTTCGTAGCATTCTTACCCTTCTCCACCTGTGGAGTTTCTCTGTTCAATAATTTTTCCTCACATTTTAAGGAAAGATAGTATTTATTTTGTTTGATCAAGGCTTCACTATCAAATGCGTATCGTTTGTTAATTTCGACAGGGGAATAATTAGGACGTTTTGTATTTAAAGGATTATTGCCTTGGGAGGACTGAGATAAGTCACCGTGATTATGTAGGTATAATAACATTTGGTTCAATATGTTCAGTATCAACCTTTATGACATCGTTTGTAATATTTTCGCCTGGCATGGCTGGAGAATTAAGGGAAGCCGGGGCAAAACGGGCCCCTTAAATGAATACGTTTATTGTGACGCTGTTGTTTGAAGTAAAGTAAAATTCAGAAGCAAAATATATAAACCAGGCTTTTATTTTTGATAAACAAACATAATTTTATTAATATACATAAAATAAATTTTATTCTGATAGATTTAAAAAAATATGTCCAATGCTCATTATGCCCCAGCATACGGGGCCAATTGGGCACGACGTAGGGGCAAAACGAGCATTGAGTTTTGCTAGCATTTATTCATTTTGCTTGCAATAGTCACACATATGGTAACTCTCTTCATCATCATTTTCTTCGCCAGCACACGAGCAATGGGCCCATCGCTTACATACTCTGCAGGTTACCCATCCTTCATCCGACTGGGAGTACCAGTACCCACAATATAAACACTGGGCATCAGAGATAACACTGTCAGACGTCTCCTCATTTGCTTTTTTTTATTTTTTGTTGCTTCTTTTGTTGCGTTTTTTTGTCATCTTCTTCGGGTTTTTCGTAACTATCGCTATCAAACACGTTTCTTTTCTTTTTCTTGATTTCTGATAGTTTTTCCTTTTCAGCTTCTAAAAGTTCGTTTTTGTAAGGCGAGTCGGTTAACACAACAGTTTTTCCCCTTTTTCTAGGAAGCTCTCTTTTTTTCTTCGCTGTTTTAGGAATTGGCATAATTTCCCTAGGAGATGTTAGGTTGAAACTGGTGTCAAGAGTACTGGAGGGTTCAGGTGATCATTCTCTATTTTCGATATTTTCTTCAACTTGGTCTAAAACGTTAGAGGGACCGGATTGAGGTGATGCTTCTTTGGTACTTTCGATAGTAGAACATTGGCCAGCGTTTGAATGAGAATGTGCAATGTCTGTCACTGAAGCAGCTACAAAATCAGCCTCTGTAAAGATGTTTTGATTTAAAGGCCAGATACCAGTCGCCTTGAAACCATTTATGCCGTATTCATTGTAGCAGCTCTTAAGAAAGCTTTTCCGAAGACAGAACTAACTTGGTAGTGTGTTACTACGCGACCAGAATGTTCTCGTAACCAATTTTTTATTTCATCGGCATAATACACACTAAGGGGCCTCATAAAACTAACATCAAGCGGCTGTGTACAGTGTGGCGGCTAACATAATAAAACAACGCCATTTTCTCTTGCCGTCTCAATCAATTTCAATCATTTTGATGCTCGTAACCAAACAATAAACTTATCGAACCATCTTTGAAATAGGTCGGCTTGTATCCAACCTGTTTCGCTGCATTCTGCCCAAGATCCAGGATGAGCACCATCGAGCAACTCGGGTTTCATCCTTTTCCTCGGGAAAATAAACATTGATGGCATAAATGACCCATCCGCACCTATGCAGGTTTCAATTGTTAACGTTTTTCCGCGTTCCACCGATGACAGAGAGCCAACTTGCTTTTTTCCCTTAGTTTGCTTGCTTGCTTTGAAAGAGCGAGATCTAGGATGCGGTTTTCCATGCATCTCTATTCACTTAGGCCACATTTGGCCCATTGTACACCCTAACTAAGAATATTGCCTATCTGTGGTAATTACAACTCCAGTAGTGATTTTTAACGTGTCACACATCGCAGTGGCACGGGACCTACGGCTTTACTTCTTATCCGACAGAAGGCGCATTTTCAGATTTTTCCCCGCTAGAAAAATCTCGCCGACCTCAGCCAGGTTTG
>JABXWE010068077.1:0-11226 GCA_014611495.1 Limonius californicus | reverse complement strand
CGTTACTTTACGGTAAGATACTGCACAAGACTGTCCTACAGTTACTGTAACCTTATTTGTAAAATACAGTAACACGAGTTCAGTTTTACTTTACAATGCAAGCTACGATAAGCTAAATGCTATTTTAGTGCTCTGCTAAAATAATAAATCACTTTAACATCTACAGTTTTATTAAACGTAACACAGGCATTAACAACAAATATTTACAACATAACACATAAAATTATTTACTTTCCGCCATCTCCTGCAACCGCTGCTCTATAGCTGTCGTACTCAATCCATGATCTTGATTATGTTTTAGTATTAGAATAAGCTGTTTCTCTTCCAAGCCCTGGATTCGATTATAGAGAGTCTTATCGAATTCTTTGTCAATATCATTTTCTTCCCGCAGCACGCAAAAGTATATCATAAAAACAGCAATGCTGCTAAGGATAACATAGGGCTCATACCAGAGCCTCTCGGAGTCCGTTCCTATTCGTGAAGACTTTGCTTGCCACTGACTCGCTGCGCTTTTAGAATACGCTATTGGTCGATCAACCTCCTCATCTACAGCATTTTGAAATTTTGTTGTGGAAGAGGAATATTTTAATGTCCTGAAAATTACATCATAACTTCAAAGTTTCGTTAGTATTTGTTACGGCAATGAAATTCTTTTAACACCGTGAAGAAATTATGAAGATGTACTGTCTTTAATATCTTGAAATATTGACAAGTAAAATTATAAAACGAAGCGGTTTTTATGTAACTAACCTTATACAGTACTTCTAAAATTCAAATTTTGGAACCAAAAAATTGTTGAAATTAGTTGTACTAATTATTACAAACATACCTGCTGTAAGTGATAGCATTTATGGATTTGAAAGCTCTTCTTGAAAATATTCTTAGCAGAGACATTTTTAACATTATTTTGAGGTTACATCCGAATGCAGTGGGGCATTATTGTAGAGGCGCTTCAAGATGCAAACATTATAATTTTTTTTTTAATGATTGGCAGTAATCATTGTTGGTCTCACTTTATGTACAAACTATAACGTTCGGTTTACCTGATTGTTGTTCTGCCTGAGAAATTAAGCTTGTAATTTGTATCCCTATAATAACAATTATAAATCATAACATTTGGTTTTAATGGGTTTCAAGACTTTGAATCTTATTATTTTATGAGGAGTTAACATTTTACAAATATTATAAAGCGTACCTAACGAATAAGACCTTTTTCGCTACCATTTTAAGACGACTATGCACGTAACTGCATGCTTGAACGGTATGCTTGCACAACTTTATTGTACAAGTATACAGGGAGCGTGTATATAATAATATTGCACAAGTATTTTTACTGTACAACCAACATGAAAATGATTGAATTTCTGTATTGTATACTTACTTGCACATGCCGTGCATGCGCAGATATAACTGAACGTGTGTGGTAGAAGCAGACTTGTGTAAGTCTGAATTAGTCGCGCGTATGTTTCAGGAACGATGCTTAACATAATGCTTGTGGTGAAATTATAGTTCAAAATCTCAAATCTCCGTTGAACCTTCTTGCTGTAATTTTTCATGTGGGATTATAACCTCATTTGTGTTCGTGTTCTGCTCTATAATTAAAGCAATGACAAGTGATAAAAGATTGAAGTACGTTTCTTCGAATTCATTCACAAGTAATTATACCAATCACGAGAATATATTATCGATTCATTTAAAGAATTAGTAGTAACTATTCCTTTTCTTTACAACATAATCTACATTTTTCTTTCTGAGAACTACAACGAAAGCAGCAAAGCAGTTAAAGCAAGCGCGTTGTCGCCGTCCGCCGACGCAGCAACTTTTTTCTATTTTTAAAGCAAAGAGTTGGATTGTTTTCATTTATCTTCCAGGGGGTACTTTATGTACTAGTCCTGCAATTTCTTTTTGTATGTATCCTAATATGTAGTACAGTGTAGAAGTACAAAAATATGATGAAATATGATTCCATTTAATACATTTTTAAAATTTAAAGTTCAATGTGCAAGTTATACAATTTGGATAAAGTTTGAAATATGGATTTTGGATTTTAGAATCGCTATCAATAGAAAACTAAAGTAAGTGTTATGTTCGTTTGAATTTTGCCCCCTAGCCTTTGAAACTTTCCATCTGTGCCGTTCGACGTACTTGTGTAGTCTGAAAATGCCGACAAAAGGCAGTTCTTGGAACTCTTCGCTTGCAGGTGCGCCGGAAGGCACGCGTGCAAGAGGATTGTTCTAGAACAATTTAGTTGGGTGGGAGTTTTTGCGACAGGGGGAAGTCAGTGGACGATAGCTTCTGGAAGTAAACGAACATGTTTGTCGGGTTGTTGGCTGCTTTCTTCTGCTAAATGAATTTATTGTTTCGTTTTTTGCCTTAGGCAAAAGAATCTTCGACTTGTGTCGGATTAAATGTATTAGCAGAGTGTCAGTTTTTTTTGTAAAGACAATGCAGTGAATTTGTCCTCTAGACTTGTGTCGGAATAGAAGTTTTCAACCTCGTGAAAAGTCTCCTTTGAGCCGTTGCAAGTGACCATCCAGCGGTGGAAATTTTGGTATTTGAAGTTCCCGTCTTTCTTTTCTTCGCCAAAGAAAGTTCTGGCCCATAGAGTTGCGTCTCCCTCGTGATCCAATCTTCAGGGGCGTGCCTACGAATTTTTCCGGCTTCCCAAAGAACCTAGGAACACCCCAATTGTGCCTCTCTCTACTCCATACCGAAGATATAACTAAGGTAAAACTTGCCAATGTGCTGTACAGTGTTTGTTTTTCGCTGTTTCGTTAAAGACTAAGAAATAGAACAGTTTATTTTCCTTGTAATATTAAAAGTGAGGCAACCTTCAGTTGCCCAGTGTTTCATTATTCGTTTAGGTTAAAGTTAATTAATCTCTGTAAACTCCAGAGTCACTGGCTGCGTAGATATGTTCATTAAAGTAAATACCGTAAACTACTGGCGCCTAGCCTATCTTGTTTGAACGTTCAACCTTCCCTCTGTGTGTAACTAAAATTATTACCGTTTTGGATATTTTTCTTGTACTTTGTGTATTGCCAATTTCAAACAGCAGTAGAATTACTTTTGTCTTCAAATTCATTATATCTTTTATTTCTGTGTATTTTTATTGTATTGTGTGCATAAATTTTGTAAGCTTTGTATACAGGAGGAGGCACAATAAAGGTGAATCCGATTCCCGTAAGCTGTTGGCTTCTCGGCCTTCCACGAGAACCTACAATTGTGATTTGGAAGGTGGCGCCCACTAATTTTGACTTACTCTGTACACAACTATGAAGATACGATTTCCCTTCTCCCGTAAGCGTTTCTCGTGAACCACCCCTACTGTTCTGAGCTAAGCGGAAGGCCTTTTCCGCCTTTCCTGCTGCGGGTCGATGAAAAAGCTCGTTTAGCCTGTAATCGTTGTAACATAATTACTTACTCAAAGCAGTCAAGTTTTATTTAATTTCTGTGGTTTTTACTCTGTGGATTATTTCCATTTTTTTTTTCAGCATTTATCATAAATTATGTTTTATTCATTTTTTCCCCTACAAACGATTAAATTTTAAATTAATCAATTTGTTTTGAAATTAATATTAACTGCAGGAAATCCATGCTTTCTACTCACAAATGAATTTGGGTAGTTTTAATTTTAACTTGTACTAATTTGCCTAATACTTATGTAATTAATAATTTTAAATACTCCATCTTAAAATTTGAAAAAGGCGCCAATTCTGGTTGTAACGCTACCTACTCCATTGTTTAAACCGAAGCGCCCTCTTCCTACCGGTTTTAAAGCTGCTCACCTGCGGTGATCCGTTCCTTCTGCCATTTGCTTTTAGTGCTTTAAGATGGTAAGTCGTTTTATGTTTGCTTTATCTGTAAATTTCTTGTCCATCCTTGTGAATTTTGGTGCAACTTTGGCTGTAAAATCTCCCTTACAATATCTACAGTGACTTAAACCCACGCTTTTTCGAAAACGAGAAAATTTTACAAAATTAATACACGTGGCAATTGACAAGGATATTGTGTTAACATGATGATTTAGATATTTATTAAAAGTTTATGGTTACAATCCGAATATAATGAGGATATATTCTAGGGCGGTCTGAGTTTTCCAACCGTCAATTAAGATTGCACGTTTTCCAAGCATGGCTAACTTTCTATAACTTTCAGTCTCATCGAAAATTCAGCGCCCCCCGTCACGGGTCGATGGGCTTTTACCCCAAGAAGAGATCCCAGAGGCATCGCGGAAAAGTGAAGGCATTCCCCAAAGATGATCCTAGCAAACCAGTGCATTTGACAGCGTTCATCGGCTATAAGGCCGGTATGACCCACATTGTGCGTGAGGCAGATCGACCTGGCTCAAGTAAGTCTTGTTTTGTGTTTATTTTAATCGACACGCTCAGTATGGAGATTACCATCCTGCTGGCGGGATGGAGGCTGTCTTTTAATGCAGCTCTCCCCTGCAGTGTCGTAGATCATGCACCCCTCGGGAGGTGCACTAGGCATATTCCATAATCTCTGTGTAGCCTCTGGGCGTTGACACTTAGACAAACCATGCTTTGTACAGTCTTACAATTTTAATAATATTTTCAGTTGCTTATTGTGAAGTATGGTCGAGTATAATTAATTAATTAATTAATTAATTAACATTTTTATCATGGCAGAAATAAACAAGAAAGAAATTGTGGAAGCAGTTACAATCCTCGAGACTCCCCCAATGGTTGTGGTAGGATGTGTGGGTTACATTGAGACCCCACATGGACTCCGCGCCCTTGTCACCATCTGGGCCGAGCATCTTTCTGAAGATTGTCGCCGTCGTTTCTACAAGAACTGGTAAATTTCTTTAAACTCATTTGTTTGAAAGTTAACTTAAAATCGGTTAAGCTCTCCAATGGCTGCATGAGAGCATTGTTGGTTGTCCATCGGTTAACGGCCTTGATTGAGGCTCCGTTCGATGCGACCGAGGGCAA
This sequence comes from Limonius californicus, assembly GCA_014611495.1. Classification (NCBI taxonomy): domain Eukaryota; kingdom Metazoa; phylum Arthropoda; class Insecta; order Coleoptera; family Elateridae; genus Limonius; species Limonius californicus. The sequence continues at coordinate 6,268 of JABXWE010068077.1, read as the reverse complement.
AGCCTCCTCTAAACTATGAGGCCATCCCTCTTTGTGCTTTGCAGAGCGCCAGCAGCTATTCTGTTGGGTTTTTACGTGCTAACGGTTTGGTTCCACTCAGGTATAAGAGCAAGAAGAAGGCCTTCACCAAGGCTTCCAAAAAGTGGCAGGACAACCTGGGAAAGAAATCCATCGAGCGCGATTTCAAGAAGATCATTAAGTATTGCAAAGTTGTTCGTGTCATTGCTCACACTCAGGTGGGTACTGCTATTGTAGACATTCATTCTATTGTTTGTGATTCGTTTGGCAACAGTTGGAAGGAGTTTTGATTTGAGTTTCGATTTTTGCTTGAAAAATATAACGGTGAAGTTTTCAGCAGTAAAAAGCAAAATTGAAGTCTTTAATTTATACGTCTGAGAGTTGTCAAAACAAAAAAGTACAAGCGGCGATGGTTTTTGTTTGTAAATCAAAAGTCCATGGCGGTTGTTTCTTAACCGTGGACTGATCTAGTTTAAAAATGATAGGAAATTCAAGCATTCATAGAAATTTTAAAGTATTTTGACACAGCAATAAATAATTGTTGCCGACTGTCCTGGACATGTGATTTGCAAAAGCATGTTGTGTTAGTGAAATTTTTATTAATGGTTAGATGATGGATAATTCTTGTATATGTTTTGATCTGTTTAATTTATTCTGAATTCGTACTATCTTGTCTGCAGTATTACGTTATTCATTTGATACTAGTCGTACAATGATTTATATTGAAAATATCAATATCTATTTGAATTTTTAGTAGTGTTACGTGATCAAAGGCACAAATTATGTGTGGCCGCTGTTTGTACAGTTGCATCCTGATGCAAAGTTCCTTAAATTTGCGCAAAAAATACAAACTCAACTCGAACACTATGAGTGTTTTTTTTTTTCATGGCTTGTCTTTATTACTGATCGTTTTGTAAACAAAAGTGTATTAAATGGTCTTTTTTCTTTACCATTAGATGAAGCTGTTGAACCAACGTCAAAAGAAGGCCCACATTATGGAAATTCAACTGAATGGTGGCTCTGTTGCTGATAAAGTGACTTGGGTTAAGGATCACCTTGAAAAGCCTGTACCCATCGCTTCAGTTTTTGCACAAGATGAAATGATTGATTGTATTGGAGTAACCAAGGGCAAGGGATACAAGGGTTAGTATATTTTATTGTTTAACTTGAAAATTAATTTTGTTTGAAATATTTCCTAATTATCCAACACTTCGCCATAACAGTTTTTGAAAAATTATACAAATATCTCATACTAATTTGCTATTTGAATTTCGTTTGGTCATCATGGACAGTATAGCTTACTCATTGAAGAACTTAAACCGAACGATGTGTTAGATTTTGTGATGATAAACATGATTTGTGCATGGACTGAGATATTGTCCTTGAAGAGAAATATCATGCTGCCTTCCTACTGATGTTTTCTCTTGCAAACATCCACATTGTATTTTGCCCCGACAACAGTTTTAAAGAAAGATCATTTTTATAGGTGTCACTTCCCGTTGGCATACAAAGAAACTCCCACGTAAGACTCACAAAGGTCTGCGCAAAGTTGCCTGTATTGGTGCTTGGCATCCGTCTCGTGTGGCCTTCACGGTAGCCCGTGCTGGTCAAAAGGGCTACCACCATCGCACAGAGATGAATAAGAAAATCTACCGCATCGGTGCAGGAATCCACACAAAGGATGGAAAGGTGTGTATTTCTAGCTGTTCTTTATTTTTTTGATTAATTATTGCATATGATGATAAACTTCAAGAGCCAAAAGGATTATGATCCAAAATGGATTTGATTCGGAATGATAGGACTGATTAATGTTTAATCAACATTTATATTTGATTATATCGAGACCATCTTTCTTACAAAGTTTCCTTGCAGGTCATCAAAAACAATGCATCCACCGAGTATGATTTGACTGAGAAGAGCATCACACCCATGGGTGGTTTCCCTCATTACGGTGAAGTCAACAACGATTTCATGATGCTTAAGGGTTGTTGTATGGGCCCCAAGAAGCGAGTAATCACTCTGAGAAAGGTTTGTATTTGAGAATTTAAAAAATTGTTGTTTACCGTAGAAGTTGTTCCTTTCTCTTTATTCGTTTTCTTTTTTAATGTTCTTAATATTAATTACAATTGATGTTTGTGTTTTCAGTCTCTCCTAGTCCATACAAAGCGTGTTGCACTCGAGAAGATCAACCTTAAGTTTATCGATACTTCCTCCAAATTTGGCCATGGTAGATTCCAGACTGCTGCCGATAAGGCTGCTTTCATGGGTACCCTCAAGAAAGACCGTATCAAGGAGGAGGAGAAGGCTGTTCCTGCTGCAAGTTCATAGTTGCAGTCTTAGGTTTAATTTTTTTTATTGTGTTGTACGACTGTAAGGCGTATTGCAGTACAATAAAGAAAGTTTTAGGAGAAAAATTGTTTTTTTCATTACTTTGTACAGTAGAAAAGAACTTCGATTATTTTAACATTTCCACCAAATTACTTCTTGGGAGTTCTGTTTTATCCTCTTGGTTTCAAATGTCCTGTTCATTGGTGGGATACAAGGCTGTATCCAGGGGGTGGACAAGGGAGGGCTGTTACCCCCTTCCAAGGTGGAAGATGGTCGGAGAAGTAAAAGAGAATCCGTGTTTTTAAGGATCATTTCGTAGATATTGTTGAAGCATTAGAGACGTTAGCTGAAGAGGGTAGTGCAGCAACAAGAAAAAATGTATATCAAATGCATGCAGCGGTGTGCAGATCTTCATTTGTTGTGTCGGTAGCATTAATTGCAAAGTATTCCTCTATACTGGAACCCGTGGCAAACACACTTCAATTGAAGGCACTTGACATAGTTAAAGCTAACCAGCACAATCAAATTATTCTCTTCAAGAGAGCATCGGAAAGATGTGGAAAACGTCGCAGCTGACATTTTGAAAGAAGCAGGCGACATTGCAAAGCATTTAAATGTTGATATAACCGCCACTCGCGTTGCTGGCCGACAAATGCATAGAAACAACCTTCCAGTCGGAAATCCATCCGAATTAAGGAAAAGGACTCTAATAATTCCTTACTTTGAATCATATCATTTTTAGAAGTCAGATTTTCCGCAGATAAATCGCCTGCATTTTCATCTGTGCATCTGAGTAACATGAGAGATGTTTCATTGGAGGAATGGAATGAAAGTACTTAATCTGGTGCAACTTTTTATAATTTGGTAGGTATCGAAAGAGAAAGGGAATTGTGGTTCAAAATGTGGAATGAGGTAAAAGAAGCGCCAGATATCATCGAAGTTCTAAAAGTGAGCGAATTGTTTTTTCCAAGCATTAGAAACGCGATTCTGATTTTGATTTCATAGCCCTGCACAAGGACTATAGATCGTTGATTCAACTCCCTTTGCCGAATTAAAACATGGCTTAGAACGGGGCCTACGTTATACCTTATCGGGCCAGACCATTGCGTAGTTTAGTGGAGGGGATGGGGGCCTACATTTCACTACGATAGCATACGAAATTCATTCATTTTTTTATAAGTACGCATTATGCATTGCTTATTACTTTTATGTACTAAGCAACGCAGCATTTTAAAAAATAATTATTGTAAATTAGTACTTTTATTATTAATTACAAACGTGAAGATAACAAAATAGGTACATAAAACAAATTATTGTAAAAGGCATAATCTAAAAGAAAAAATTATTTAGAAACAATGTGTGGCTTATTAAACGTTTCGAATCAAATGAAAACTCTTCACGGCAATAACAGAAAGCATGTATATTATACAATATACTTCACAAAAAATAACATACAACCAAAACTAAATAATAAACTACTGAATATAAAATAAAAAACTAAAGAATTATTGTAATTTGTTTAAATAAGCATATACGTAAATTAGAAAACGTCAATAAAAGAAGTGCAATAGTAGTCAGCAATACGTAATTAACTTTCATTTCTTTGACTGATGAGAATCGTCACTTTTATTTTTTCTGTAGTTGTTTAATAAAATATTGGCACAAATAAAAATACATTTTTCCGTAATTGTTATTGCATCACTTTTAGTATCACACGTGCAGTTTTCTGTAATTATTTTAAGGTCTTCACAGTAACTAACACTTAAATTGCACAAAACTCTTCTCTGATTTATTGCACTTAAAAATTCTTGTTCGTAAATGTCACTAAATAACACTGTAAATATTTTAAGCATAATTATTAAGATATCTACCACCCATTGCTTTGGAAATTTTAAACCGCCTCGATCTAAATCTTTTAAATATATCAAAGTTTCATCACTATTTTCACATAACAATTCTTTGTCATGAGTTAGTTCCTTCTTACATGAATTGCAGGAAATTTTAGATTTTAAATTATTTGCAATACAGCCACCTATATAAATTAGTGCCATAATATCACTTTTTGGTAGCTCTATAAAATTTATATGTTTATTAGTGTCTTCATAAGTTTCTTTAATATTTTGAGTTGATATATCGCCTAAATTAATTTCGTTTATATCAGCAAGAAGGTTTCGTATTTCTAAATTTCCTTTACTGGCGGATTTCAGTTGTAATAAATTTAAAAGTTTGATTTTTTTTCTCAGACTCTAAAATCTGATTAACGGAAATATGGTAACTAGCTCCGGTCATTTGCCTGTACTGTCCAAATCTTCCTTCTAAAGGATCGCTTTGAAATTTGGCTAATAGGACGTATTTAAAATTTAGTTCCTCCAATAAATATTTACATAATACAATCAAGGTTTTACAAGTATGAAGTAATGCGTGCTGGGTTTGTTCGCTTAATTTTCCATGACGTTTGTCTATATTTGTTATTCGAAGAGCATCCCATTCTTCTAGCCAGGAAATAAATGTTTGCAGAAAATCAGTGTTTTTATCTTCCAATGTTTTAATTGGATCACAGTTTGGATCTCGTAAGTGTTTTCCCTTAAGGGGGCTGTTACAGTTAATGATTTTCCACCATGAAGCTATAATCTCCAAAAACATGATAGTACCACGTGCTTGTATATTCAGTTCATCTTGTAGTATTTTTAATGTGGATGTATTCTTTTCGTCAAATAGTTTTGCACAAAGTAACACATTTTGCCTTTGCAAACCTGAGGGATTTAACACTACCCTACTTAATGCTAGGTGAATAAGTTTTGCTTGAACATAGTTGGTATTTGTCATATTATTTTCATTTTCAAAGCAAACTTCCTCCTCGGTTTTTAAATGCGGAATATAAAGTGTCTGGTAGCAGTCTCTTTGATTAAGCCAATTATTTCTGATCGATTTAAAAAGGTGTACTGAATCAAATAACAGAAATATTGGTTTATTATTAATGCTGTTCACAATGCTGCTTGTCATAGGTCCACCACACAAAAGATCAAATGCTCTTTTATTCACTCTGTTATTGTCTGAAATAAGACTAATAATTTCATATCCAGCATTGGTGACTTCTCTGATGACCATTGTAATTAAATCTTTTAAATAATCTGCTGTTAAATGTTGAACAGGAAATAAACCCACGATTTCTTTGTTAGTGGATAAAACTGAAGTAATCATGAATGCCTGTACAGTGGTAGCTTTTTTTGAAATATCATTCGTGCTCATTCCCTCTAGTTTCCCATTCTTGTACATCATTTCAGGTTTGACATAAATTTCGTCTAACAGCAGGTTTACAAATTTTTCTTCTGGTTTTAATAATTTAAGTTTTTCTGAAAGATATTTAATATGTATAACGTTCATTCCCGACTGACTCAGAGCACCGGTATGGCAATTTTTTTTTAAATATGACGTATGTGGTAGTATCAAGATACCTGAATTTCTCAAAAATGTATACGCAGACGGATAAGAATAAAAAAAGGTACAAAACCACATAAAAATTTCTGGACTGTATCTGCGTGCTTCTCCAAGTAACAATAAATCGATTTGTGCTATTATAAACCTTATTTTATTTATTGCAGTTTCTTCTAGCCCCGTATCACCTGAGCAACATTCATTCAGTAGCAATTTAACATTGTTTAATTTACTTTCTATGTCAGCTAAAGCATTATTTTGAGTAGTGGTTTGTGTTATAAATTGTAATAATTGTTGTAACTTTGGCCATGTGTCGCACAAACCGGACCTGTTTAGTATATGACTGCACTTTTTACTTGGTACTAAAACTGATTTTTCATAAAGATTTACACTTAGGTTCGAATTAATTCTTAGGCAGTATATTATCTGTGGAAAGTTGCACTCTAAATCAGTTATATTTAAGAAACAAATCTTTGACTGTCAAACT
>JABXWE010068070.1:0-20581 GCA_014611495.1 Limonius californicus | reverse complement strand
TAGCAGCAAATGGCAAGGCGAGGCAATCAGGAAATTTTTAACCACCAAAATTAATTTAAATTGTATCAGTTTTACATTTCATCCCCATTTTAAGAGAAAATGGGAATAGAAATTGGCAAGACAATCGAAAGTTTTTCAAGACTACAATTCATTCCAATGGTGTCAGTTTTACAGTTGATGTCCATTTTAGCAGCAAATGGCAAGGCGAGGCAATCAGGAAATTTTTAACCACCAAAATTAATTTAAATTGTGTCAGTTTTACATTTCGTCCCCATTTTAAGAGTAAATGGGAAAATAAATTAGCAAGACAATCAGGAAGCTTCTTAAGACTACAATTCATTCCAATGGTGTTAGTTTTACAGTTGATGTCCATTTTAGCAGCAAATGGCAAACAAATTGGCGAGGCAATCAGGAAATTTTTAACCACCAAAATTAATTTAAATTGTGTCAGTTTTACACATCATCCCCATTTTAAGAGAAAGTGGGAATAGAAATTAGCAAGACAATCGAAAGTTTTCCAAGACTACAATTCATTCCAATGGTGGTAGTTTTACAGTTGATGTCCATTTTAGCAGCAAATGGCAAACAAATTGGCGAGGCAATCAGGAAATTTTTAACCACCAAAATTAATTTAAATTTTGTCAGTTTTACGTTTCATCCCCATTTTAGTAGTAAATGAGAAAACAAATTGGAGGGGCAGTCAATAAGTTTTTAACCACCAAAATTGATTCAAATGGTGTCAGTTTTACAGTTCATCTCCTTTTTAATAGTTACGCCACCTGGAAGCTCAATTGGAAGACCCTCTAAAAGATGAAAAAGTGTTGGGTGCCGTCTTGCGCCGAATAAACAGAAACAATCTTATAATAATAAGACGAGAAACATATTTTTAATTTTGAGAAGAAAAATGTATTATAATGCCTTTTCCAACAAATTTTCCTCATTTCTTCAGGAAAGACTTACAAATCCAATTATTTTAACAGGCGAGGTTAAATGATGGAAATAGACCTCACCGACTCATATATTTAATCTAGTTGCCTCTCCGACATTCATGCCGTTGAAGCCTGAAAATTCATGAAGTTTACAGATGAAGTTACCCTCGCTGCATTTATACAGCTGCTTAGTATTATTACAAATTGGGTAGCATGTGTTCGTATGGCTGTGCTAGTATTAAAGAGGAAACAAATCTTGCTCGGTTTGGTTTTATATTTCCTTGTATTTGTTTCTAATACAGACGTGCACGCATTGAAGAGGTTTTTCAGTTTCAGGCACATATGTGACTTGCACGTGCGACCTCTGTTTTATAGATTTAAAGAAATATGGGCGAGACTTGAAATGTTCACCCTGATCAAAGACAGATATTTGTAATTTATGCGAATCAATGTAAAAAAGGGCGTAGTTCCAATGGAATGCTAAATAAGCAATAATAAGTAATTAATTAATACTATTAAGTTAATTGGTAGAATATGTATAGAGTTTAAATGGAGCACCATTTTGTTGAATTTTTTGAAACATTATACTAATTATTATGTAATGATGAATTATCATTTGAGGAGCAGGAATATGTTCTAAAATGTTAATTGATAGCATCAATCGTTTACCGATTACTTAGGTTAGCAATATGTAGCATTTATGTGGAACACCATCTTGTTGAACTTTTTTTCTTAAATTTTCCTTTTACTAATGTGTAATAATGAATCATTATTTTTGATTTTATGGTGACAATTTTTTAGTATTAAAGTAACTTTAAATTGTGGGGTTTCCGAGGTTTAAAATAACGACATGATTGCAACACGAATATGTTGTAAAAAGGGACTTTATGGACGCTTACGTGAAAAATTTAAAAAACCTGAACGGCGGCGATAAAGTCGTGCAACTATTGCCTTTTGTTGTTCGGTTTTATGATGCACTCTATGGCGGAAAACCCATTTAAGTCTTGCCGTTTGAATTATTATGCAGTTTAAAATTTTCCGTTTACATGGTATAAAGGCTTCCATCTAAATTTCATATGTGTTTGATTTCTGAATAAATGCTGCAGCTATTTATAATTTATTATATAAGATTGCAATTGTATTGATTGGTTAAATAACTATGCAATATAAGAAGATTGTGATGCAGGTTATTAACAGAAACATATTGGAATATTTAAATATTACAGAATATTATTGATTTTAAGGGCTGACTTATTGGTAACAAATATATTTTAAGAAAATTTATATATTTTAAACTGTCGTCGTTGTGACAGTTTGGACAATACTTTATTAATTACATTTAAAGAGAGGCAATTGTTACAAGCAAATCTGTACGCTAAAAAAATTCAAAATACTCAAAATACAGAGGAGAATACAGCTAACTTCTTGATTCATTGGGTAAATTGGAATCATAAATCAAACATTTGATAATGTTTAACAACTTTAAGGGAAGTAGTATTTGGGACAAATTTGTTGATGCAGGAAATTAGAACTAAACCGAATTTTTACAAACATGCATTCGCATTCTTTTAAAGTATGAAAGTGTAACGGAAATAAATATAAATTCCTAGAGATATTGATTTTGAGTCATAAACAAGGAAATTACTTCTGCACAGCAACTAAAACAAGCAAATAAATCGCATTGAGTACTGCAAGTTATCTCTAGAGTGAAGAATTTCGAATATTTAGAGCAACTATTCTGCATTTCCTGTAAAAGCAAACTAGAAATAGTTGTACCATGTTGTTCTAAGGTTCCTAAATAAATATAATTAATTTCAACAACCTTGTACTTTTTCTATTTACGTTGCCGTTAGTTGTTGAGGATATTTAGTGCAACCAATTTGCATTTCTTGTACATGCAAACTACAAATAGTTCTACTGAGATGTTCTAAAGCTTCCAAATGAATATAAGTGGCTTCTGAGCTATTTAAATTGTTGAGAATTTTTAGAGCAAGCAATCTGTAGTTTTTAGAACATTGAATTATTTTCCAATTACATCGTAGTTAGTTGTTGAGGATTTTCAAAGAAATCAACCTGCATTTCCTGTAAATGCAAAGTAGAAATAGTTCCACTGAGATGATCTAAAGCTTCCAAATTAATAATGTAATTAGTTTCTAGAACAATGAACTATTACATTGTAGTTAGTTTTTAGAGCTAGCAATTGGTATTTTCTATAAACGCAAATTATAAATAGTTCTGAGGAGATGCTCCAAAGCTTCTATATAAATATAGTCAGTTTTTAGAACTATGATTTTTATCTATGAACATTGAAGATAGTTGTTGAGGATATTTAGTGCAACCAATCTGATTTCCTGTAAATTACAAATAGATGTTCTAAAACTTCCAAATTTCCAGTTTCTGGTACCATGAACTATTTACATCGTAGTTAGTTGTTGAATATTTTTAGATCAAGCAATTTATATTTTCTATGCAGGCAAATTATAAAGAATTCTACCGAGATGTTTTAATGCTTCGAAATAAGTATTACTTTTTACAACTATGGATTTTTTGCTATTTACATTGAAGATGTTAAGGTTATTTAGAGCAACCGACCTGCGTTTCCTGTAAATGAAAATTACAGAAAGTTCTCCTGAGATGCTCTAAAACTTCCAAATTAATATAATTGGTTTCTAGAACTATGAACTATTTACATTGTAGTTAGTTCTTGAGAATTTTTAGAGCAAGCAATTGGTATTTTCTATAAACGCAAATTATAAATAGTTCTAACGAGATGATCTAGCTTCTAAATAAATATAATTAGTTTTTAGAACATGATTTGTTATCTATGAACATTGAAGATAGTTATTGAGGATATTTACAGCAACCAATATGCATTTCCTGTAATCGCGAATGACAAATAGTTCTATCGAGATGTTCTAAAGCTTCCAAATTAGTATAATTGATTTCTACAACTATGAACTATTTACATTAGTTGGTTAGTTTTTCAGAATTTTAGAGCAAGGAATCTGTATTTCCTGTAAACGCAAACTATAAATAGTTTTAATGATATGCTCTAAAGCTTCCAAATTAATATAAGTGGTTTCTAGAACTATGAGCTTTTTAAATTGTAGTTAATTGTTGAGGAGTTTTATAGCAAACAACTTGCATTTCCTGTAAATGTAAACATGCAAACTACAAATAGTTCTACTCAGATGCTCTAAAGCTTCCAAATTTACATAATTGGTTTTTAGAACTATGAACTACTTACATTCTAGTTAGTGTTTGACACTTTTTAGAACAAGAAGTTCGTATTTTCTATAAACGCAAATTATAAATTGTTCTGACGAGTTGCTCTAAAGCTTCTAAATAAATGTAATTGGTTTTTAGAACTATGATTTTTTTTCTTTGAACATTGAAGATAGTTGTTGAGGATATTTAGTGCAATCAATCTTATTTCCTGTAACTGCAAATTACAAATAGATGTTCTAGAGCTTCCAAATTAATATAATTGGTTTCTAGAACTATGAACTATTTACATTGTAGTTAGTTTTTAGAGCAAGTAATTGGTATTTTCTAATGAGGCAATTATAAAGAGATGTTCTAAAGCTTCTAAATAAATATTATTACTTTTTAGAACCATGAATTTTTTTCTATTTGCATTGAAGATAGCTGTTAGGAATATTTAGAGCAACCGATCTGCATTTCCTGTAAATGGAAATTATAGATAGTTCTACTGAGATGGTCTAAAGCCTGCAAATAATTATAATAAATTTTTTTTGTTTACGTTGTAGTTAGTTGTTCAAGATTGAGTAATAGATCTGCATTTCCAATAAATGCAAATTTCAATAAGTTCTACTGCAACGTCCTAGAGCTTTATATATATAAATATATAGAGCAAAAATTCTGTATTTCCTGTAAAAGCAAATTAGAAACAGTTACACCCTGTTGTTCTAAAGGTTCTAATTAATATAATTCGATTTTAGCGCAATTAATTTTTTGTTTTTACATTGTAGTTAGTAGTTGAGAACTTTTAGATCAAACAATCTGTATATCCTGTAAAAGCAAATTATTAATATACTAATGAGATGCTCTCAAGCTTCTAAGTAAATATAATTCGTTTTTAGAACTATGAATTATTTTCTTTTTCCATTGTTCAGGATATTTAGAGCAATTGATCAGCATTTCCTGTAAATGTAAATTACAGATAGTACTGAGATGGTCTAAGCCTTCAAATAAATCTAATTCAATTTGTTTTCTGTTTACGTTGTAGGTAGTTGTTGTGGATTGAGTAAGTGATCTGCATTTCCTGTAAATGCAAATTACCAATAGTTCTACAAAGACTTTCTAAAGCTTCCAAATAAATATAATTAGTTTGTAGAACCATGATCTTTTTTCTATTTAGATTGTTGAGGAACAACGAATCTGCATTTCCTGTAAATGTAAATTGCAAATAGTTCTACTATGATATTCTCAAGCTTATAATTAGTTTCTAGAACTATAGATTTTTTAATATTTACTTTGTAGTTAGTTATTGAAGGTATTTAGAGCAGCCAATCAGCATTTCCTGAAATCGAAATTACAAATAGTTTTACTGAAGTGTTCGCTTCCAAATAAGTATTACTTTCTGTAACCATTAAGGTTTTTTTGTTGTTATGTTCGGTTCTTTTACAAAGCGCTCCAAAACACGAAGTGCTTAATAATTCTTTGCTTGTTAAAGCAAGCTTATAGCTGTTGTTTATTTCATACCTCTGCACAGAAGCATGAAGCGTAAAATAACTTGACTAGAAATGTATTAAGCTCTCGAAGAAGCACCGCGTCATACAATTCAAGCTAATTATAATAGTGTCTACTTTATCATCGCTGTGAGACCAGAATACCCCAGAATCGGAACTTTTATCTTTTATTGTGGTGCTCCATCTTTGTAGGAATTATTGTTTATTTCTGAAACTTTCTGAAACGCTATAGCGGGCTTATCTTGATAACAGGTAGCTTTTCCTCCGTGTGCTGTTAAAGATTTCGCTTGCATGTATTTGGGTAAATGCTAAAGACTTCTGTTTCTCTTTGAAGAAACTTTGCACAATAAGGTGGTACGCTTAGAAATATATAAACGCTTCAGCGATCAAACACGGCGCTGCATAGAAAATGCAACGTCGGTTCCAAAAAGCTTCACTCTAGCATTTCAGAAAACGGAAACGTGGAAATTTTAATCACAGCTTGACCTATTCCCGTGCAGGATTATAGCTGAATAAACGCTTGCGAAAGCGTTGCAGTGCTCTTATGGATAATGGAGCAAGCGTTTATCCTTTTTACTGCAAACGCTCATTACTCAGAACGCTCCGTGGAAAAGCAGCTTGTTAAACGTAGTTGTAAATTATGTACATATTAACAGTAAAACAGGATTATTCCAACAACACACTGTATTTCGGTCAGCTTACACATTCATTTATCTCCAAGAGCAACAGCTTGCGAGGAATCGATTATAATCCTTCTAAGTTCCGTTTGGGTAAACACTCTGGTAGCATCTGTATTAATTTCAGCCTCAATCTAGCCTACGGCAACTTACCTTAATCTTTTTGTTGCAGTTAGACAGATTTAAGGAACCTCCGGCCTTTGGGCCAATGTGCGACTTACTTTGGTCGGACCCCTTAGAAGACTTTGGTAATGAAAATAATGCAGAACATTTCTCACATAACTCAGTAAGAGGCTGCTCATATTTTTACAGGTAAGTTCTTTAGTTGAATAATAGTTTAATGGTTTCCTCTATATCATATTGACAAACATTTTCATATGTTAAAATTGTGTATCAAATACTCTATGATGTTTCTAATGGAAAACGAGCCCTGCTGCGTAACATAAATCAGACTTTACGTAACATTTAGTTCACTTGCGAGGGTGTCATCAAAGTCAAGTGTAGTTGCTGCAAAGGTTTTCCTTGAAAAACGCTACATATTTATTTCTGAATACATAATTGTGGATGTGCGACGCTGAAGCTCCTCATATAAGCTTGTTGAAGACTTTTACATCTAGCTTAATTTTATGCAAGTTCTTTGATCTTATTTACTAAATAGGGGTATACAGCTTAACTTAAGATGTCTACATACAATTGCGTTGTGTCTTATATTTCCTGACCTATGAAATAACAGGGTTATGCCAAATAAGCTATTAATGGTCTCAAATATATTCAAAAAATGTTCCGAACATACCTCTTCATTTTCTTTACAATAAATATATAACCGAATCGACTTGTATTACAAACCAACATAGATTGAACCTAATCATACAATCGTCACAATTATTTGGGTCTGAAGATTCTAGTATGTGAAGTTTGACGCGAGTATTGTAGGATTACACCTTGATCTCCATGGAAAGACGTTATATTGCTGTTTGTTTTTCAGGGGATAAACAAAATGATAACCAGTGAAAATAAATATGTTTAACATATTATAAATCATTTCATATAAAAATAGACTACATTGATGTTGACTTTAAAAATACCTTTTTTATTATCAACGTTATGCCCCGAAGAAGTTAATATTGTTTAGTACTGAAAGGTATTTAATATATGTATATATATATACTTTTTATTTTTACTTAGAACCTATAGTAATACTACAATTGTTAAAAGAGCTAAGTAAACAAAAATGAAACTGCTTCCTCGCTCAATCATATACCTTGTACCTTCCGGTGTCGGGTTCCTTTGGCTCGGGGTTTTGGCTATGCACCAGGAGGTAGTGGGGCCCGTTGACCGCTTAACAACTACGCTCCGACAGTTTATGCCCAACTCCTTAATTAATTCTTCCCTCACTCGAACCATCTATACTGAAGGGGATTTTCAACTTCTATAACGACCGTCATGGTTAGTATGACCTCTGGGACTGACTGTTAATGCGCCCGCCGCTAGCACGAAGCGCCGTGTTGACACATGCTTGGAACTTTCACCCGAGTAATTCTCTTTATCATACGTGATTGACCATGCTAGATGTACAATCCGAGACGAATTAGCAGAAGAGGAACACGTTGATTATGTTAATTGAAATAAGAATACAGTTTTCTTAAACATTAAAAGAGAAGAGAGTGAAAAAAAAGTTTAAAGGAATTTTTAGTACCGTATTTGATACCAAATTGTGGAGAAGCTTTAAGACATATAATAAACCTATGGGAATGCTGGTTTTTATACTTTCTGGATGATACACTATTTGTAGTAGATTTAAATGAAATAATACTAATTTAAGCATAAAAAGGGAGTTTCTAACTTCAGAACAAAGTTAAGGGTTGGTCTTTATTTAACTAATGAATATCGCCATAATTTAGCATAAGTTAAAGTTGTCTAAAATACAATATATTTAACACCGTTTTTGATAATGGTTGGCAAAGAAATCAAACCAAATTCTCTGCCTGTGGTAAATTGTTTAGCATCTTTAACACCATAGAACAGTTTTCAATGTAGAGCTCAGTGGCTGCAATGTTTGTACGCAAGAACTTCGAATATATAAATTAGAATGTGCAATGATTTTTCTACCATAAGTTGCATGGCGTCTCTCGTAACTGGTACAAGTTGGTATCGTGATTGTTTGACGAACCCGAATGCATTGTTTACAAGCTGTTTAATTTTGTTTAATAAATAATGACCGACCAAGACGTTTCGGTAGATTTGGATTTTCTACAGATTAAAAGATGAACTACTAAGTTGTTCAACGTAAAAAATGTCATCCTTCTTGAATAAAACGTAACTTAATCCGTGTCACTCCATAAGGAGCATAGAGCGTCGTAAGATGGTTCCAGTTATACTATAAAGGTTGCTAGTCTTGCACTGCCTTGCCCCTTTTTCATTATTTCATTATCAAAACGTGTATGCTATAAAATTTTACCAGAGCTAAATATGCAATTAGGTCTTATCCTTGCCACTAAATGCATTACAATGGAAATTACAACACTAAGAATTCATTAAACAATGCCAATAAATGTACTGTCGCTTATTGGTACACTCTGTATATTCAGAAATAAGTATTTTCTGGTCTTGAATAATACCGTTGTAGCAGTTGAACTTTACTATCACAACTGTCCAGTAATTGTATTAAAGGTTATACATTTGAATAATACGGAGCTTTTACGACCAACTTTAATCGATTTTTTGACCATGCTGTATTAGTGTTGGTAAAACATCAAACAGGTTTAGCACCCAATTTTAAATAGTCATGCAAGAATTAACGTTACATTAACACCTCACGTGTTGTTTTAACACATTTGTAATTAATCGGCTGGAGGTAAATTGTGCTGCGGGGATGTGGGGAAATTTCCCAGTGGACCGTTAGGCTTTCACATTGTGAACCCGGATCCACATCGAAGCGGAAGGATTTACTAGAAGGGCCTGTTCGCCTAGGGAAATGTGTACAGAATTTTTCGGATTGTTTGTCTGCGGTATGAGTAATTGTTTTCTAAACCGTCAACATTTTTCGGTGCCATAGTCTGAAAACTGCGGCTTAACTGAAAGAAATCGAAGTGCCGGAACTCCAGTAAAGCAGAGCGGTTGGAAAAAAATCCCAACATCATAATGTAAAAGAAATATGGTAAGTGTAACAGAAGTTTGAAAAGGTCAGAAGTATTTTAATATATGGAAAAGTTGAAAACGAAAGTTGGAAATGTCTCAGAGTCGTAAAACGTATGGAAGGAAAGAAACTTCCAAAGTTGTGAGGAAATCATTTGGGTGTAGGCAGACGCAAGGGATTACAAATCCTGGTGTAATGAATTATAGAAAGTAATTGGTTTAAAACATTGAAAAGCGAGTGTTTGATTTTCTTATCCCGGCGTTCATTATTTATTTAATTTATTCAATACTTTACTGCTGTCTTGTATATACGTTTCCGTTTCATTTCTAGCTTTTTTCATTTGATTGTTTTATTTCGTTCCTTTTCCTTCATTATCACCCACATCTTCATTTTGTTGTTCTCTTCCGTTTCCATTCCTCCTGGTTTTAAAGATTTTTTTGTTCTTGTTCGTCTTTTTCATCTGTTTTTTGTTATACCTCTAGGTTGATGTTACGTTTCCCTTTTGTTCTGCCACCTTCTTCAACCTCTATTACCTTCTATAAGTTTTCGTTTTCTCAATAATTTAACATCCATACGATCATTAGGGCTTTTTTATTTTGTTTGTCCCCTCTTTTTTGTCGCCCTTATTGTTTGTCGTCCTTATTTTTTGATGTTCTTTTTTGTCCTCTTTATTTATTGATGTCTTTTTGTCGTCTTTTCTTACAATGCTAACCGCATTTAAATCCATCGTTCTCGCTCATTAACCGTTCCTTTGCTTCGCTGTCCTCACTCCATTGCTGTTGTGAAACCCTTGTCCACCCTCCCCCTTTCCTCATCTCTTTATCACCCTCACCCTTTTCTAGTTCCTACAATTTAGCTTCTTCTTGTATTGTTCTTTAAATTTCCCTTTTCTCCATTTGTTTTCGTAGCTCTTTCAATAGCTCCTATCGGCGTCGCCCTTTTTTCATTTTCAGGAGTGTTTTTATGTTACATTTTTATGCTAACATGTTCATCCTCTTCGCATTCTTTTTTTTTACTATCTTAAAATCATCACCTCTTTGTGGTTATCACTCCTTTACCACCCCTATCTCCTTATTATTTTTTGACAACTTTTTTTTCTCCTACGTTTTCCCTCACAGTTTTATCCTCTTAATCGCTTTATTCTCCGCAGATCTTTATTTATCTTGTCTTTTTATTCTCCTTGCCTCTTTATTCTCCCTTTTCCTTAATTATTTTTTTTTTGTTTTACTCGGCCCTTTAACATTCTAATGCCTTTATCGTTCGCACCTCTCAACATTTTATAATTCTCATCTCTTTGCCGTCGCTATCCTTTTATGTTTGTCGTCGCTATCGTATAATTACCACCCTTTAATCTTCTTCACATCTTTATTTTGTAAAATCCTGATCTCCCATACCTTTACCCTCTTTACATCTGCTCATACTTCTATCATTTTTACTCTTCTCATGCCTCCATTTACCTTTTTAAAGCCGATGTCCCACTGTAAAAATTTGTATAAAAACTTTTTATACAAATTTGTATACAAACGGTGTGACGTCATGTACCATAAAAATATTTTAAAGGTATGTCCCACTGTCAATGTATTTGATCAAAAGTTTTTATACAAACCTGATCAGCTGTTTGAGGCAACACTGAAAAGTGAGGTTAAAATTGGTTTATTGTGGTTGGCGCTTAAAGTTTTTGCTGTTTTAATTTATGCAATGGAAAGTTTAAATCCTTACCAAAATTTACTGTTAACTGCGCTTACAATAAGTTTGATTGGATATGCACTTATACAAAAACAAAAAGCCAAAAAAATAAACGTAAATGGTGGGTTAGACCGTGGTTAAAGAAACGAAACCAAGGAAGTGGTCGATGTGTGCTTTCAATGGTGGAAAGTGAACTTAAACATGAAGATGAAGACTGGCGGGAGGTTTCGCGCCGCAATTCAAATATCCAGAAGGTAGGCGGGCCGTTAACGCCCAATCAAATGCTTGCTTTCATCCAAATTATAGGAACGGTTCTATTTCAGAAGTTTGTATAAAAACATTTTACGTGACGTCATTAAAATACAGACACCATAAAACTATTTTACCGTGACGTCATTTGTATAAAACTGGTTGCTGTCACACTGTCAAAATGGTTTTTATAAAAACTTTTATAAAAGTTTTTATACAAATTTTTACAGTGGGACATCGGCTTAATACCTACATTTCCCTCCTCATGGCTACTGTTACTCTTTTCATACCTACCTTTACCCTCTTTATACCTTCACCCCACTCATACCGTTATTCTTTTCATACCAGTACCCTACTCATACTTTTACCTTCTTCATATCTTTACATGTTCATACCTTTACCTCCTCATACCCTTAGCTCCCAATTCCTTTACAGTCCTTATACTTTTGTCACCTTCAATCTGTTGTTTTTTTATGCCGCTACCCTCTTTATACCTTTCCCGTCATACCTTTATCCCCATGCCTTCTTTATTTTTCTTTCCCTTTTTTTGTTCACTTCCTTCTAATCTTCATAGCTTTATCATCTCCACCTTTCTATGGTCTTAACACATGATCTTATTCTTTTTATCGTCCTCTTGTTTTTATGCGTCTCATAGGTTACCCACACCTTTGTATTTTTACACAGTTATCCTCCTTTCTTCTTTACTCTCTGTTCGTTTCAGCTTCCTCGCCCCTTTATCACCTTAATGCCTGTATCACCTCCATCATTTTATGAGCATCTTCCTTTTATCTTCTCTACATTTTTGTCTTCCTCATACTTTGATTTTCGTCATCCTTTAATCTTCTTCGATCTTTAACTTTCTTAGGTATTTATGTTCTCTACACCTTTATATATTTCACGCGTTTCTTCTTTCCATTATTTACATCTTTTTTTTTGTATTGCTCTACCCTCAATCCTGTTGTGTTTTTCTCTTTTCCTGTGTCCCTGTCTCATCTTTTCTTTTACTTCTTTACAATACATCTTCATGAAGTATTTTTAAAGTATGCAAGGTTAAAGATATAATAAATACAATGCGTGTTCTGTATACCAAGCATAGTTTTCAAAGGTTTTTGTTTCTGGTATTTTGCCTTGCGCAGTTCTGGCCATAAATTGTAATTTAAATGCAGTGAGATAAGCGAATAGCGAATTTATGTGCCATTAGGAAGAGTTACACATGTCGAGCATCGTTTTACGTGAAATTACCGGCAGATACAAGTTGTTAGTTTCTCTAAACTTTAACATCGTTACAAAGAAAATTACTGTACTATTTCCACTGACTTCTACGTCCTTTTATGTGTTTAAAAGCTGCCGTTACTGCTGCATGCTGTTAAAATTAACTACAAAACAACAATGCGAAGAAAACTGGCAGTGCTTCTTGAATTACCGAGGGAAAACACGATTTTTTTTATTAAGCATCCAGTGAATACGTTCAAGTTTGTAGAAACTTTATTCGACAGTTTAATTAAACTGTAGGAATCCCTACAACAGTCTTTCAGGTTTTATTTTATTTATTAAAATCGCAAACGCATAGCATAGCATTGAAGTGTTTTTCTTTTTTTATTGTAGCTTGATGTACAAAATTGACGCCCGTACTTTTCGGATTTGATTCATGGAGCTGATTCACACCGAAAATTAAAAGTGGCAACTGTTTCAATTGTCTTTCGTTGTAGAGTTATTGATAAAAAAGTAAATAATAGGTTTTATAGCACGGTGGCTCCTATTAGTTGTGTAAAATATCTTAATTAAGTGGTTATGGTGATATTAAAAATTTATGAACCGTTCTGTCATATTTATAAGTATCATTATTTTAATTTCCTTCTGATTTTTGTGTTTAAAATGGAAAACCATAAAAAACACATTATTAGCTAGTTTATTGTTATTTCTAGCTCAATGCACGTCGAGATTCTTCGTTTTTCGTATAAAACTGTAATTCCTTGCATTTAGTGGGTTTCTATAGTGGAAGCAGGGTCACAGTATTGCAATTTAATTTAAAAGCACCCAAAAACACATTAATAGCAAGTTTATTGTTATTTATATCGCAAGGCACGTCGAGATTCTTCGTTTTCCGTATAAAACTGTACTAATTCCTTGCATTTAGTGGTTTTTGATAGCGGAAATCAGTTTATAGTATTGCAATTTAGTTTAAAAGCATCAAAAAACACATTATTAGCTAGTTTATTGTCATTTTTAGCCCAATGCACCTAGATATTCTTCGTTTTCCGTAAAAAACTGTACTAATTCCTTGCATTTAGTAGTTTTCTATAGCGGAAATCAGGATATAGTATTGCAATTTAGTTTAAAAGCATCAAAAAACATTATTAGCTAGTTTATTGTTATTCCTAGCTCAATGCATGTTGAGATTCTTCGTTTTCCGTATAAAACTGTACTAATGTAATGGTTTTCTATAGCTGAAATCAGGTTATAGTATTGCAATTTGCAGTTTAAAAGCCACCGAGATTACATCGATATGTTGAAAGTATTATTAGTTGCGTGTAATGACAATACCACTGAAGGGGCTAGGTTGTATGCGGAAAGTTTTCCAGAGTTGTGCAAAAACTATAAGACTTGTAGAACAAAGGTTATTAGGAACAGGTAATTTAAATCCTTGAAAAAATCAGACGCTCTTGAATTTGTTGAGACGGAACCAAGTACAAACCTTGGAATTGTATCGTCCAAAACTCATTTCCAAACGCATACAATTCACAAATAATTAAGAAGAAACGGTCTAATCCATTTTTAGGCATCAGAAATTTAAGTATTGCATGGAGGGGATAGGTAGTTCCAGTAAATATTTGTTAAATAGCGTAAACAATGATCCACATTTCATTGAAAATATTCAATGGAGTGATGGATCCACATTACTGAGAAAGTATCGTAAATACTCATACCTTGCTTGAATGGTGGGGAGAAAACCCTTACCTAGTACGCAAAAGATTTTATTAAAGACGATCTTATCAATAAACATTTGGGCTGGGTTATTAAATAATAATGCACTTGGTAACCACGTTCTCATCAGATCCTTTAGTTTCGTATGGAACGTAGGGCGGCCCTCACTGGTTGTTTCTATGACCGAAAAAAAAAATAGTAATAAGGTGTTCGGCCTTAAACATATGTTTTCAGTTGTCTATTATCTTCCATTTCGTTCTTCCTTGGTTTGAGTTGGATTAATTGGAATTGGTTTAGTTTCCCACTGTTGGAACTAATGTTTTCCACCTTTCTTTGTTTTGCGTTGGGTTTTTCACAACGTTCCATGTCATGTTTATCATTTCATATTCACTGCATACGTGTCTTCTCCAGGTGTTTATTGGCCTTCCTACTTTGCGTTTTCCTTTGACATTGACAAGAGCTTGCCTTGTTATGTCTGTATTCGGCTTCCTTTGCGTATGGTCTAACCTTTTCCATTTTCCTTTACGTATTGTTATTTCTATTGGGTTTTGGTCGGTGCCTTCCCATAGTTCTTCATTGGCCAATACGTTTTCATACTGCCTCTTACACAGTTATTTATAAGGGTATGTAATTTTTTGGTTTGTTGCTTGTTTAATGCCCACGTTTCGCATCCATACATTAACACACTTTCCATGTTAGTATTAAATATTCGTCGTTTCGTTTTGGATACAGATGATTGGTCGTCCATGTTTTTCTAAGCATGTTATATGTATTTTGCATTTTGAAGATTCTTCTGTTTACGATATTATCATTATCCCTGCTCATCTATGGTACTTCATAGATATAAAGAGTTTTCGGCGTTCTTTACTGCTTTCTCATTTAGTTCTATTTGACTTCTGTCATCAGTCTTTATTCGTAGTATCTTAGTTTTCTTTGTATTTATTTCGAGGTCCACTTTTCCTGCCGTTGTCTTCAGCCGCTTCATCTTTTCTCGCATGTGTTCCATTCTTTGTGTAATTATGCATACATCGTCAGCAAATTCTAAATCCTCTAGTTGGCTTCGAAATTTCCACGTTAAGCCTTCCTTATTGTTCATTGTTTGGGTCATTAACCAATCTAATACCACGAGGAAAAGTATCGGAGTCCGGATACAACCATGTCTGACCACCTTTTCAAAAATGATTTCTTCTGTTACTTTTATGTTGTGCAGAGTCGTTACCCCATAATCTTTGTAAAGTAGTGGGATCAGTTTTGTATATGTTTTTGGTATTCCGTAGCTTAAGGATTTATCACATTTTTAGCCTATGAACTATGTCGAAAGTTTTCCTGAAATTTACGAACTCCATATAGTCCATATAACCCTTCGTCTATTATTATTCTAAGGGTGCCGATCTGGTCTATACATAATCTAAGTGGCCTAAATCCTCCTTGATTTGTTCTAAGGAGCAGTTCAGTCTTCCCTTTCATCCGTTCTAGTAGTATTCGTTCGAAGATTTTACTATTAGTACTTAGTAATGTTCTAGGTTACAATTGGTGCAATTTGATTTGTCTCCCTTTTTTGGCAGCTTGATGAGATTACACCTTCTGTCCATTCTATTGGTATTAGTTCTTCGCTCCATTTCTTATTGAATAACAAGTATAAGACATCTATGACTGTTTTCCATCTGCTGTTTTTAGTTCATTTGGAATATTATCAATTGCAGCTGCTTCATTGTTTCTTGGTTCTAGGTCCTTTTCTGTTTTGTATTTTAGTATTTCTTCTATATTTTGATTTGGTTCTTCGTATTCTTCTTCGTTATGCTCATCGTTATGATCTCTTACTAAGATTTTATTATATTTTCTTCTTTATCTCTTGACCATGTTGTCGTATAATTTTTCTGTCCTGAAATTTTTCTGGTTGTACTGTATCAAGTTTTTATGCCGTTCCGTCTTGCTGTTTCTTTAATAAGATCTTCTTGTGGGGTTCTTTCGTCTCTTCTAGTACTACTTTTGATTTGTTTATCTTTCTTCCATTAAGTTTTTCCTAGTTCGTCTTTTTTGTGTTGCGATGCTGCCGTTAGAATTCTTTGTTTTATATTTTTCCTTTCTTGTATTTAATCCCACGTCATTTTCGTTCATCTAACCTGACCCCCTTTTCCCTATTATCTTCTCTCTGCCTATGTTTTTGCTGCCAATCTGTGCATTTAAATCTTCCATAAAGATGATTATGTCCCTTTTATATTTGTCAGCATAGATTTTTTACCACTACCATTGTTTGACGAAGTTCCATTAGATACATTGTGGGTTCCAACATGATGGTGCACCGCCACATTACGGAATACAAGTGAGAAATCTCCCCGAGAGGTGGCCCATACCATGGCTTCCTAGATTACCGGATTTGAATCCGTCGGATTTATTTTTCTGGGGCCATTTGAAAGAAAACGTTTTCCGCGAACTTGTGAATCCTCAAGATGTCGTAGCTCGTATTGACACTGCTGTGGTACCGGTAAACGAAAATATGCTATAAAGGGTTCGTGCTTCCATGATCAATCGTACGGATGTATGCCTTGAAGTAAGAGGCATCCCATTTGAACAGATTTTGTGACAACAATATGTTTTGTATTAATATTATTCGTTTTTAAAAAGTTAATTTAAATCTTAAGATTTTGTTTTTTATCAAGACCTCGATATCGAAGGACAATCGGAAAATTTTCCACTTTTAATTTTTTATTTTTTTTTAACCCCCTGTATAGGAAGTGTAAGCGTTTATGCAAGTTTTGGGTATATACTTTTTTCACCCTATTGGAAATATTATACGGAATTTTACTTATATTAGGTTAATAGCGTTACACGCTCGGTAGCTTTTTCTAATTAAGGTGGTAGCGTTTTTTCATAATAGATATATGTATTGATTGAAATCTAAAGCGCTTGTATTATTCATTTTTATATTATAATTATTCAGGTATCAAATTATATGCTGATGTTAAAGTTTTCATGATTCTATACTAATTATAAATATTTTCTTCTTTTTCAGCTACGCTGCCTGTTGCGACTTCCTCCAAAATAATAACCTCCTATCAATAATTAGAGCACATGAAGCACAAGACGCGGGGTAAGTTTTCTTATTTACTTCTCTACAACCTATTTTCAGCAGGAAACCTTTTGATGTCAGGAACATTTATATGCACTTCTCAAGTAGAAGTATGGCTTCGTTCGTTTTGTCAGCTATACGTTTTAATATCTTTGTAACACTTCTGAATTTTTCATTCAGAATTTTTCTGGGTTTGTTCGAATGGAATTCAAAGGATTTGACGGATTCGTTTCGCCCCTTTGTCGTATTTATTTCCTACGGTGCGCTTTTAGAATTTTTAGTGGAAACGACTCCCCGGTTTTTAGTATTTTTCGTTTACAGTGATGTATATGCTAAGGGTATTGAAAAGGCAAAACTGGCCACGAAGCAGATTTCAAACGACAAAATTAACTACTTCAATGGAAACTGCTTAATACAAAATGAATTTGGTTGAAGATTCGAAACTAGTGAAACTGAAAATCGAATACTAGTTACTTAATCCTGAGCTTGTGTTGGTTTTGCTAAAGCAAATAAGTAAACACATGTGACTTATGTAAAGGTTACCTTTGTGCAAAGGAACGTAAGTAATTAAAGATAACTAACTTTAATTACACGGCATACTTCAAAGGCTTGTGTGCTTTGTAAATATTGCGCACTATTTCGGCTCGCAAATTAAGCCTTTTGCCCTCTAAGTTACATCGTGATTATATATCAGTGGTTAGTGATGTAAATAATGTTTTTTCGTTTATACGGGGAGTATTCAAATGTAAATAGAAATGTATTCATAAGAAAGGCTTTTAGAATATTTTTACGATGAAAACTATACTATTTTTCGATGCAATCCCCGTGCTTAGCGCTACTCTAGCGCCACCGATCTAGCAGCTTTCTAATACCTTCCTGAAAGACGTTTGTGGGTTGCATGCGTGTTGACTCTTGAACAGCTCCGATAACGTCGTTATTTGACTAAAATCTTTTCCTGGCTCGAAGTTTATGCAAATTCAGGATTGTATACTACACGATGATTGTTAACGGTTACAGTTGTTCTTGCGGCGTTATAAGGGCGAGCTTTGTTCCAGAGAAAGCAAACAGAACTTTGTCTTCTCTTCCGTTTGTTCCGGATCGTTTGCTTAATATTACCGCTCCAAAGTGTCGAATAATAGCCTGCAATAATTGCACTAGGTTTTGTAGGTAAACCAAAAAATTCCCGAAAAAATGTTGGCATCACTTTATTGGCTAACAACACAATTTTTGCTTTCTTTGGCTTTGAATATGTGGTGTGACATCAGGACTGAAAGAATGTAGCCAGATTTCATCAGTTGCCGTAATGCAGTCCAGAAGTTCATCTTTTATCATTACAGTAAAGAAGAAGCGATTTGCAAACGATTCAGCTTGTGTTCTTTGGCCAACAAGCGCGGGATCCACCAGTCATTGACCTTACTATATTTCAGCTTGTTTTTTATGCTGTCTTCAACATTTCCCACACTAATTTGTAAATTTTGTGCAAATTGACTAAAGTCTATTTGGTTGAATAAGGGCACTTTTTTCTCACTGACCGAAGTTACATCTTCTCCTACATGACGCTCATTTTCTACACGAATTCTCCCGTCTCTAAACGAATTGAACCAGTCAGACATCCGACATTGAGGTATGCCGCGCACTGGCAACTTTAATTTCTGAAATGGGACGCATGTGCACTGGTGATTTTTGAATTAGGCAACTAGCTTCTTGTATTATAGACCCAAAAAAATTGTTTTGTATGCTTTCTTAGAACGAAAGTACAAACACACCCAAATTCTATGAATTCCAATTCGTACTAGAGCTGTGTAGCAACTGTTATATGCGCCCAGTGCGCTCCAACCAGAAGTGAAGGGCAAATTTTAAGTTAACATACTATTTTATGGCCCACCACAAAAGTTGCCCGTGCGCGGCGGGCCTTAGAGAGACATTGATCACCATATTGTGCTCGCAGTTTATAAGAATTTCAGTCGAATTTACGCCTTCATTCCTAAGAAATTTGATTTGTTCTATTCACTCTGAAGATGCAAGCTGCAATGTCTTGCGAAACGTTAGTTTGTGTGGTTTCACAAACTGCTAACAGGCGTAAGCCGATTAAGTATTATTGAAATACATTAAGATCAAATCCTTGGCCGCCTCGAAGTTTGAATACTCCAAGCACACGGCCCTGTTTAGGCATGCAGGGCCTACGAACAAATATTGCACAAACTTCTAGAGCAAATGCTTGTAAAGGCAGCCAAGCTACAGGTCGGTCCTTACCTGATAATGCTGGGTGTAGTTCCCAAATGACGAAGCGGTCTAAACCAAAAGTAAATTGTAATACTGACAACAGTTCGAGAAACAGCGAAAGCCTCAAATAATATATTGATTATTATGCGCCACAATGAACAGAACTTTTCCACACTATCAAAATAATATTATTGCGAATCAGTTGCCATGATATGTTAACAGTAGTCACGGTCAACATCTAATTAATTTGATTTTTGTAATTATTTTCAGATGGGATTTGAATCTAAATATTCCTGTTTAAATTATTTCATAATTGCCGCGGTTTAATTAAATAATTTGAACTAGATATGTACGAAGCAAACAGATCCTGGAAACAATTAAATCGTTTTGGGATTGAATTAAAACATGCGCGGGATTTACGGGGCTATTATTAATGTAGTGCGATTTATTCGTTTAAATGCAATTTTTGTTCGATTTGAAAAAGCTTTTATTGAATGTGCCAGGCTTTAACTAATTAATGTGCAATTCGTTGCACAGAACGGGAGCTCTTGATGAAGTTTTTATTTCGGAGATAATCCAATAACTGTGTTTCAAACTTTGCCTATAAAATTGCGTATTGTTTCATTCAGAATGAAAGTTTGATTAAAATCTACAGACAGAGACGGATTAGTCCGGAACGATACGCAAATACTAAGTAAGGTGATTGCAGAATTGATATTTAGGATAATGTATGAAATTTTAGCACTGTGTTAAACGGAAACATAAATTACCTAGAGAATTTTAGTTGATGTGTTTCTATAAAACCAATAGAAACATTTACAAAATATATGATATGTGTGTAAGTAAATAACAAAGGAAAAATACATCCTACATACAGGGTGTTCTAGAACTCGAGGTCCATAGCTTAAGGGCGTGTTATTGAAGTCATTTAGAGTAAATATAACTTAATAAACGTATGTACGAAAACGCTTCGT
>JABXWE010068068.1:0-12464 GCA_014611495.1 Limonius californicus | reverse complement strand
TAGGTCCCGTGCCACTGCGATGTGTGACACGTTAAAAATCACTACTGGAGTTAGAATTGCCCCAGATAGGCAAAATTCTTAGTTAAGGTGTACAATAAGCCAATGATTGCTGCAGTGCTTAGATATGCTTAGAAAACTGCGTCCTAGATCTCGCTCTTTCAAATCAATCAAGTGGGTAATCTCAAAAGATTATGGCCGTTTGCAATGGCAGCTTCACCAACGAAATATAATTTTTTAAAACTCCGTTCTTCTAATATTTTTAACAAAGCGGGTTTAGTTTTCACATTGCCAGGAATGGAAACATTATTTTTATTTAAAAATTGTATAACATGTGCTTCTTTCTGCTTTAGTTGGGTATCTTCTTAAATTGCATGGAATGGTAAGATGCGTTATCAGTCACAATCATGCTGTTTGCCGGAATATTGGGAAATAAAAATGTGCGAAATCAATCTTCAAACATTTCTGCGTTGATATCTTGGTGATAATCTGCTTTGGAACTGCTAATGTTTTTGCTGATAATTTCAAACAGTTGTTAACGAAACTATTTTCACTACCATCATAGATAATTATTATAGGCTCTTCTCTGGAAGGTGGAACATCTATGACGGTTTCATTGATTTATCAGTCCGACCTTTACTGATGACGTTATAAGTTCATACCATGTTTCATGTAACCAAATTATTGGTGGATTTTGTCTACGGTATAAATTAATCATCTTAAGGTATTCGTCCCGTAACCGTCGATTTTCATTATGTATTGCCGTTTATTTCTAACTTTATATTTAAATATCCCACATCTTCTATCAAACACCGTAATGTTTCCAGACATTTGTAAGGAAAGTACATTTGTTTGGATCTAATTTCTTGAAATATTTCGCTTACGGTGGGAACTAATTTCTTTTTATAAGAATTATAAATAGTATCTCTTATGGTTTCTCTGATTTCTACAAATCCTAGAAAATTTACGAGTAGTTGTTTTCTTGCGTGTGTAACGCGCCACTTGATTATAATTTTTCTCACTATACTGTAGGGGACTTCAATTCTGCAACACGTTTCATAATGCCATACTGGCTGCCCGAGTTCGGATTTAAGCTTTTATAAATGTTTAAAGTTAAGTATTTGCTGCGCTTTAACGGGAAGATGCTAGCGTGTTGCAATTAAAATTATATTTTCATTTTCACTTCTAATATTTACAACATCTATTTCATCGTCGGTATCACTGCTTGCAATTTCCATAATTGGATTATAATCGTCGCATTCGAAAGGTTTCCAGAAAGCCATGATGTACCTGCGACATGTCAAAATTACGACTGAATTTACTCAGAACAATAACCAAATTAGCATACCTTCGAAAATAAATGATTCATATTGCAAAACAAATTTTACATGATTACTTACATCGTTAGTGGACAACAGCATTTATTATAACGTTAGAATATTTAACAATATTAAGGGAATAGATGGTCGGTCATCCGGAAATTTTAATTTAATGTTACCTAGATACTTTTATTGTAACGTTTTATAATATATATTATATTTATACCCAGTTTCAATAAAAAGTTGCATCGCCGAATTTTACTGCTATTGCCAGAAGGTTAAATGAGGCTCTGACCACATACCAACAAGCACCAAAGCTGTTGTTCAGATATTACATGCTACCTGCTGACTGGTAATCGCATTTTAGTAGAGATTTAAACATTCGCTACTAAAAGTTTGGTCGTACTCTAATATGACACACATCAAATCATTGTACTCGCATAACGTATAACAAACTGAAAGTATTAAAAAATGCTGTTATAATTGGAAAACAACTTCGAATCGAAAATACACACTTCCAGATTTACAAATCGACTACAGCTTTGTACAGCTGCTTTAACTGGAAAGACCTTTTTTGTGTAAAACAGCATATTAGTTCAAAAGCTACATAGAAAATCAGATTATCGATCTCGTTTTCATGATATACCTAATATACAAACTTTTAAATCAAATTTTTCACTTCTATATCAGATTTTATCACAATGAAAGGTATATTTTTGTATTGTATTGAAAATTAAGGCATAGATTATTACCTTCCTCAAACAACAAAGTTTATTAAATCGGACAAGAAACAAAGGACTTATTCATATTTTAGTGAATTGATGTAAAGAGAACTTTGAAACCCAGTCCGTCTACAATGGCATTGAATTAAAAAAAATTGTTGGGTCATTTACAAATTAAACAACCTCAACGACATGCGGTTAATGTTTTTCTCGCATGTTTAAGATCAGTCTGTATATACATATTTTTCCAAAAGTATAAGCACAAAGTACACCGTGAAATATGTCCAATTTCTAAAGTTCTAATTACATTGCGTTTAGTTAAAATCAAAATTGCAATATCATTAGACTGCCGTAACATTAACAAAGTTCGAGCTTTCGTTTTAAATAGCCTGTACTCATTCTACACAACATTAAAAAAATGAATGGACTTTAACAGCCACCAGCAGCTTTTAATTGTCGATTGCTGTCGCTAATTTACAGATAGCAAAGTAATATTGTATAATGGGCTCAAATATTGGTACGATACAGTACAGCGCTAATAAACAGCATCCTCACAAACGACCCAAAATTTTAGCTTACGTGAAATTTTTTTCACTGGCGTGTCTACCAACCTGCGATTGTAGATTTTATTGTTGCACAAACAGCAAAAAATTGTTATTTGATCTTTTCCATTTTGCACGAATCATTATTGTAAAAAATGCTAATTTGGCAAAATTATGCAAGGCTATAAGACCGAAATCATTTCAAAATTAGGTGGAAATGTAGCTTCTTTTCTGTTTTAAACTTAATAAGAAAACGTAACTTAAAACAGTTCGTATATATTTATTTTGTTATACTGGAAGTAAATAATTTTATTAAAGTAATGTGAAAATAGGAAACAAAAACTTCTCTTCGCTGTTCGCATAATAAAGCGAGCTGAAAAAGAACAGTAATATCTCAACATATTTATTTGCGAAATAATGGCAACATTGTGGATCCCATTTATCATCCACATCAACAAAGATATCACTTCTACACACTTTCACTTTTACAGATGGTTGAACATTTATTGAAAGGTCTCAAAGTTAGGTGTTGTCTCTGTTCTAATCTCAACTGCTGTATAATAAACCTTGATCATATCAAAAGAAGCCTTTCAACGAGCGCACCAATACGTTGGACGTCAGCCAAATGGAGTATATGAGGTAATTCAAAATTATGTTATGAAATAAACAATGCTAAGCTTATTAAGTATTAAGCATTTGATGTTGTGCCATATATTTAGGTACATTCTGGCAACAGTTTTGATGGCGGTTAATGTTAAGAAACTTATCATTTGCGAATACCGGTAGCTTTTACCTTATAGCGACGCTTTATAACTGTCTATTCTGTGCTATTTAATGCTAAAGACAAATCCTGATTTCATGACTTGAAATATATGCATTAAAACGACTATTTACTATGAAGAAAATTCATTGATGCGTAGAGTTTGCCATATAAAAATATACCGTAAAAATTACTTTGCTATTTGCTTTGAAAGAGTAGATAAGAAACTTGTTAAGACAACTTTATTTGCTGGCTTCTTATAATATATAGAGTTAGAAAAAATATTACATTTACAACTCAACTTCGATTAAAAGGCTTAATCTGTATATTATTTCCGTATCTGCTCCTTGCGTCTCAACTTCTCGTTATTCCAAACCCATCAGTAGTAGAGGTTACATCTATAAAGTCTATAAATTCGTCCTTTGCTTTCGCTACGTATCGGTCTATTGCACTTAAAAGCTCCAGAAAATGGACTCAATTTGAACTAACTGTATGGTTGAATTAGGACAGAAAGTGCACAGTCAATTTTTGTTGGTCACAGAATCTCTACAGTATACAAACATTTAGATGTAGATGTCATTTTACACTTAAGCACTAGGAATCTACATAACATAACTTATGTATATCTCCGCAAAGTTTACTTATTTTGTCATAACATTATAACACTAGTTAATTATTAATATTATTATGGTAACATATTTGAATTCCATTCATCTCCGTTTTCAGTTTAGTGTATGTAAACGGTAACCACCACGTTGAAAATCTTATTACTACTTTCCTGTATCAATAACTTAGCCGGACACGAGTTCTGACAAAAACAACCACCCGACTGCTATAAGTCCTTAAAAATATTTGTCTGCAATATTTTATATTAGACAAGTTACAAACAGAGCATGTTCTCAGATGAGGTCATATGCAACTATTTGTAGGTGTTCTAGGTGTGCTCATATGCTGTGGTCGGAAGCAGCACGATCCTATTATCGCGTGATAGTTTTTGAATATCTAATATTGCATCGCGGTACATTTAAAAAAAAAGTATCGAATGTCGGTATCGCGGCACTTTTTTTAATTATTGAGTATCGCGGGTTTGCGATACAATTTTGTTGAAACAGTCTAGAAAGTCAAAATAAATAGTTAATTCCAGTTCCTTAACCTGTAAACCCTTTTAGATACTAGACAGGAATGTTTGAATTAGGTAAAACATAAAATAATGAGGCTGTATGTTAAGCTGTTTATCCTTTAATCTCTCCACATTGAAAGGATTAACTATAACAATACTCATTACTTTATCTTATTGCTTCCAGAAAAAATTTATTTTCAACAAATATCTTTTAAACGCGCCGTTATGAAAAATTTATTTAATTTTGGACTTTGGTCCACCCCAAAGCCGAAAATGTAATATTTAATTCCCAAAGGAAAAGTATGGCTAAAAGTGTATGGATGCTTTTCCAAGTATCAACTGTCGGTATCGCGATATTTTCTGTATGAAGTATCCAGTATTGACATCGCTATTATTTTTTGATAAAGTATCGGTATCCTATTGAGATATTCAAAAAAATTATCGTTCATCATCGACATGAAAATAATATAAATATACGAACTGATTGTTTAGGAAATACCTGACTATAAACTTATCTCAACAACGAAACCTAGCGTTGTGCTTAGACTAACCTACAGATAATTTCGTTTTAAAGTCGAGTTTCCAGGGCAAAGGGAAATATATCTTCGTTCTTTAAATAATATGGAAAGAGGTTCAACTGTCAAACTGTTTTCCATCAACTGCTCCTATTGCTACTTAAAACTAAATTCTGTTATCATTTCAAAGTTCTGAGATCAAGTCTACCGTTTGCTAGGGAACAGAACGAAACACCCCCGTACAAAAAGCCCCGGACATAAAACTCCCGGATAACAAAACCCCCGGACAAAAACCCTCCCGGATAAAAAACCGCTGGACAGAGAACCCCCGACTGAAAGCCCCCCGGACAAAAAATCCTCGCCAAAACTTATTAATTATCACTTAAAAATACAGAAAAAGATGAGACGTCGAAAGCATGGCATTTATTTAATATAAAATTATTATAATAAGAAGTTGTACACTAATGTACTAATTTACAACCTAATGTTCTTGCTGATAGCAGTTTTCCAAATCACGTTCGCCTTCATTATATTCTTGACACAATTGTTTAAGGCGAGTTTGCAGAATCTGGTATGTTGGTCTTTTATTCTTTGGAGGAGCTGCTGCTCCAATTTCTTTTGGTCTGTTGCACAATGCTGTCTAAGTTTGTTACTTAGTACCCATATGTTAGGATAGTTTTAAAAATTACTGAACCGGTGATTCCACCCTTCGGTTTGGTTGTTGGTCCTTTCTTCATCTCGTATTGTGGTGAGATGGGCACGGTAAGGGACAACTGGGCGCCGCCAACTGGGCGCCGCCGACTGGGCGCCTCCGACTGGGCGCCTGCCAACTTGGCGCCAAGCCAACTGGGCGCCAAGCTAACTGGGCGCCGCCAGCTGGGCGTCAGCCCAACTCGGCGCCAAGTTATATTCGAGGTCACAGCAAATGCGGTCGCTCCGTTGGGGCGATCGAATCCCGACTGGGGCGACTGCATTTGCCTAGTATAGTTTAGGGTGCATGTTGCATGAATGTTTAGTATGTAAGAGACTTAATCCTGAAATAATGCGAAAGCGGTTCAGGGGGTGGGGACGGTAGTATAAATGAGTGCGAAAAAAAAGGTTAGGTTAGGTTAGGTTAGGTTAGGTCAGGTTACAACATTTTATTCGGACAGTTGGCCACACTATTCTCACAATTAACTTTAAGTTAAGAACGTAAATATAAATTTGTTAATTTAATAAATAAAGTTTGTCAAAATCACACAGTGTTAATTATTACATAAAAAGAGGTAGAGAAAAAGAAATATAGCACTTAAGCAAAATAATAGAAAAAGGAGTCTGATTTATAGAATAAAGTGAAAAGAAGTTAAGTGTTTTGCAAAACAGCAACTTTCAACATTTGTATTTTCTTAGGGTGTGGCTTTATTCCCTTTTTAATTTAAATATTATTTTTGGGCTGGCGCCGAGTTGACTTGGCGCCGAGTTGGCGTGCGCCCAGTTGGCTTGGCGCCTAGTTGGCTTGGCGCCGAGTTGGCCGGCGCCCAGTCAGTGGCGCCCAGTCGGCGGCGCCCAGTCGGCGGCGCCCAGTTGTACCAGACCCAGATGGGCAT
The DNA here is from genome assembly GCA_014611495.1 of Limonius californicus. NCBI lineage: Eukaryota > Metazoa > Arthropoda > Insecta > Coleoptera > Elateridae > Limonius > Limonius californicus. The sequence continues at coordinate 5,903 of JABXWE010068068.1, read as the reverse complement.
TCCATGTTGGAGGATGAAACATTGCGAGAACATTCCTCAATCTCACATTATCAATATTATTTCCTACTCTTCAATACATGCCTGTTACGTAAGTGGAGTCAAAATAATGTAACGTTTGTCGCCCCCATCAGGAGAATGATCTTTTAGATAGTTCATACCTATATCAACATCTTCTATGGGAATAAATGCTAAACCGTCCATCATTCCACAAAATTCTATAAACCCCTCATCCTCCCTGTACCTTTGTCCCAGACCTAATGCATTTGCAGTTGCTAGGAAAAGATTAGGATGGATGACCGAAACTGTGAAAATTTTATGCAGGTTGAATGCCTGGTGATTACCACTGTATAAGAAAGAAATGCCAATACATTTTATGAGCGGGAGTTTTTTGTCCGAAGGATCCTTAACCGGGGGGCTCTTGTCCGGGGGTTTTTATGCTGGGGGTTTCGTGTCCGGCGTTTTTTTTGTCCGGGGGTTTTTCGTTCTGGATTCGTTTGCTATTATCAATAAGGCCATAGTCCATTCGCGATTATCGTGTGTCGAGGGCGGCTTTAGAACTCTAACAGACTATATGTGTAGGTACTTACCACTTATTACAGCGTCAATTACATTTTTTATTTAAGGATATTGTTTAGGATAAAACCATAACGGAACTCTGGAGTTAAATTTAAGAGTTATAAAACGGTTCGCAATCTGTGGTTGTCAAATACCGTGATATATGATTAAACAATTGTATTTCTAGGACGTTTCTAATTATATAGGTTGTCCGTGAACGCTGTAAAAGCGATTCGTAATCATGCAATAGAATACAAGTTAAATATAAATAAGATGCAAATATTTTCTGGAGAAGTTTATTCTTACTGGAGACTGTTTTAAAGGAATTCAAATTTGGGGACACTAGGGCGTCAATATTATCATATTCCTTAAATATCATTTTCTACTACAGTAACTTTTAGCAAAGCAAGCAATACAGTGTTGATCCTTTAATTCAAAGAAAACTGGAATATTAAATTTACACAGAATAATTTCATTTCCTTAATTTAATAACCAACACAGAATATTAAAGATACAATTAATATAAATTAAAGCGACCATTGAGACTTCTGTTCTTCTGTTTTCATGAATTTTTAATAATCGTCTGTATTAAATTTGTTTAGTCTCATATCTATCTACCTAAATATATTTTGTGAAAGCCATTTTTGGCTTCCTAAATAAATATTTTCCTTAGAATTTCAGTTTGTTTTTACATGAAATTAGTATTTCTCCTATACTTACAATATGTTAAGTAACCCGGTAAGAACAGACAAAACTGTTCCCCAATTTTTCACTTATGAAAACAATTTGATCTGACTGTTTCAAAATATAGCTTTCCATTTTTGTACACCTTTACAAAAAGAGAAGTTTTTGCATACACGTAACAATGCTATTATAATGACATTTATTAGAAGTACATAATAAGCAAGTTTTCAATTAGGAATGCCCGCTATATTGCTTTTAGATCTCAATGCAAGGAAGATTATCTTAAGAGAAGTCAATCTACTGGAATTGCAAATCTTATCTTCTGACAAATTGAATTTAATAATTTCTGCAGCCACAACTCCAATCTGATTTAAATTTGTAAGTAATACGTTACTGAATTCGCGAACAGAATTTTGTACTTCCTTTTTTATCTACTTTGCTCTTTAAATTTTTTTTAAATAACTCTTTTGGTGTGAAGATGTAGGCCGACAAATGACAATTTCTTATTTGCTGATTACCATAATCAGAAGAAATGCCATCTTGCTATTTTGTATAAATCTCTTTCTTGTAGAACTGCATGACCTTTAGAATAATCCAAGGCTGATTACAGTAAAAATAATTTAAAACGGTGTATCAAGTAATTATTTATGATTGCGCAAACAGTGCGAGAGCACTGAAACGAAATCCTGGATATTTGGATCCGTTCTTAATTTATCACGAAAAAATTGAAAGTAATGTATTTGAAATAAATTATTAGCTTCTCTGCCATTGGCGCTCTTTCAATCAAACTTGGTAACTTCAAGTTTTTGGTCACTGTGAGTTGAATGACAGAAATGTTCGAGGCTTTCTAGATTTCAAGTTGCTTAGTCAACTTGTAACGAATTCCGCGCCTGGTTGGAAGCAACCCATTTTGCATTTTACATTTCGAAAGACAAGGTAGATTTATGCGCATATTAGCGGAGTTTCGAAAAATTGAGGGGGAGACGAAAAATTTCTACCAAGTCGAGGAACGAGGACGATTGAGTATTGAAGTTGATCGAACATATACGTGCAACGTGTGTTATTATTGTAATAAATCGTTCGTGATTTGGAAAATAGATTTCCGATTTGAAACATCACGGCACAGGAGGGGTTCCTTGGTTGTGGAAATCAAAATTCCAGGAATTAGTAATTCCAATCTAGTAGTATTCCGCTCAAGCTGAGAGTTCTTTTTTTTTGCCAGTTTAACATTAACTGGTGAGTTATTTAGTAATAGGAAGATTGTTCAGTCTAAACTTTTTCCAGGATTCGAAACTAATTTGCGCTGTAATTTTAATTTAGGCAAAATACGCTTGGGTGGAAAGTCAGCTGATAAGGTCCACTAAGACCACAGGCATTGTCAAGTCCGTGGGCTAGTTTTTTCCCTCAACCGCTCCAAGCGCTGGCGTTGGTTATAACATCGTGAAACCTGCTTGCAGATATAGACAGCACACTTGCAACAGGGAAGTGAATTAATATTATTTCACGCTAATATTTTTGAGGACGGAACGTTTGTAAATTTATGATTGTCTTATTTTATTATATAAACAATTTTCGTTGACGTGATTGTAACAGGGGTTTGTAATTTTGGGGAACTAATTAAGCATACATATACTTTAATTATTATTATACTTTTAATTTATTGTATTGGGGAACAATTTTACGTGTTTATGTATAGGGTACTGCGAGAGTGGGACGACATTACGTTTCTGCAGTTGTCAGTTGAAATTGGTCGGTTTTGTCCGCGTGATTTCGCTTCGCGAGGCCCCTCGAACGTGATTTTGCGTTAGTTACCTAAGATTTTGATGTACAAATAAGCGCAATTACTGGCCTTCATTTGTTTGGGTGTTGCCTGAAGTTTATTTAATTAATTCTTTTCTACGTAAAATTGGGTCTTTATTTATTATCCTGGTGTGTTGGGTTATTCTCAAATTAAACGAGATTTGGTTGCAACCTGTCTTTTCATTATCGACTATTTATGTAAGCTAAGTTTACATAAGAAGAGCTACGGAAATAAGGTAGGTGATTAGCCATCTAGAGGGTCCGCCTTCCCATATTACACCTCGGACGATGTTAGTAAATGTATAAGTCGGTGGCGCCTATTATTTATTTGTTTAGAATCCACTCCATCTTCGATTGGGTTTCCCGGGATACTAACATTGTCAAATTATTAATTTCCTACTGGAACAAGGCGTAGCATCGAGAGGGTTTTTACACTTCATCGATTATTTACCAAATTTAAAATAGGCGTGACAAACTTTTCTATTTCTTATGGTCGCCATATCGGATTATGACATCTATATATAGAGAATAAATTTAGCTATTCACCTTGGTAACCAACATAACCCTGTTATTCCCAAAAACCTGTTGCTATTTGAACATTTGTGTAATTTATTTATAAAATCGCGTAGGCTTTGAAAAACAATTGAAACAATTATTAAAGTCACAGATTGTATTGATAATTGCCATTTAAATCCTTTAAGTACTGCAAACATTTTATTGGTCTAACGATAACGACCGAACAAATTCAAAAATGGCAGATGACTGTTTAAATTTTCAAAGTGCGCACCATATACAAAACAATTGAAACTGACAGGTAACAAAGGATTTATTTTAATAACGAAATACACAGATTGTGTTTAAGTGGTGTACGTTGAGTTTCTTTATGCACAGTTATCTACATTCACATCAATAGAAATTCTGTTTCAACGTCTGAAAGTTATGCAAATTTGTATTCAGAGAAAAGCTACCCCAATGTTCGCAAGAATTTCAAGAAATTTGGCTTTTTCTGGTAGGTTCAGAAGATCGCGAGGATTGTATCGAAAAGGAATTATTGCTAATGAGGTGAATATGCTGACTCAATTAGCGATTAGTCCAGAATACTTTAGCCGAATAAGAATTTTTTAAAAGTTGATGTTAAAATTGATGTTTCATATGTGAGAAAAATCATCAAAACCATAAGTATCATGATTAAAAATGCACACCTGTACAAACGTTTCATCCTGGTGATGGTAATAAAGGATTGGACTTTTATTATTGGTTTTGTGAAACTGCACCAAGATCCACATCTTTCCAGAAAAATACCGTGGACTGATGAAGGTTTATTTACAAATTCGGAAATATTTAACAGGAAACATCTTCACAACTATGCACAGAGAATGTTTAATGAAAGAGTCTAGGCCGCAAGTTTGATATTCTTTAAAGGTGTGGGCTGACCTTTTAGATAATGCGGTTCTTGGCCCTTCTTCATCGATGGACATTTAGTTGGGCATGGATTTTGCATTTTTTGCAAAAAAATTTAAAAGATATGCTGGACGAACTGCCATTAGTAACTCTTCAAAAGCATAAGTGGTACCAGCAAGGCGGAGCTCATCCTCATAATGCATTGTTGAAGCTGATGTACCATTTTACCACATTTAAAATTTACAATTTTTGGTGGTCTATAGATCCTAAGGTACTTTTGGGATGTCCAAAAATTGCAGTATTTCAAAGGATTTTCGGTCGTTTCATGTCATTTTTGGCAGTTTTTTCAAAGATTTTTGCATGTACCAAATGCCCTGGTCCAAAAGTAAAAAGCCATTTTGTGGTGTCTAAAAACAAGAAATTTTGTAAGGTTTTTTGGGTGCTTTTGAGGTAACTTTGCTTGATTTTGTGTGTTTTTCAACCATTTTTTCGTGTGCCCAATTTTTGGTGGTCTATAGCTCTTGAGGTACTTTTGGGGTGTTTAAAATTTAGGGTATTTTAAAAGATTTTAGCCACTTTTTTGGTGATTTTTGCATGTACCCAATTGGTCTGGTGCAGAAGTAACATTTTGATATCTACTAATGTTCAGTAGTCAGGCTGTCGTCGGTGAGAATACCTTCTCCGATGTTCTACCACAGCTGCAAGAGCATTCTCGCTGCATTAGCCATATACATAATGCATTTATTTCTGCATATTCACATACAGAAAAAAGCTCCATCATTACCACAATAATTCAAATTTAAAACACTTTCTGTCATAACAAATTAGCATGTACTTGACTTATTTCCTTATGCCTTGATTTAACAGAACAATGATAAAACAAAGAAAAACTCTGTAATCAGAAACGATTGGAAATAAGACATGGGTTTATTAACATGTTTTGCTTCGTATAGCGTAGACAAATGACAATGCTTTTAATTCGATAATATAAACATTTCTTTTATTCCTCAATTATTTTAAGAAATAAGTACCCAAAACACATAATTTAGCTAGATTTTAGTATCCTACATACTTGAGACCTAACTTTTGTGCATGTTCAAGCCACAGAAAAAGCTCTTTGATACAACTTCCTCTCGCGTTTGGTTTTTGACATACGTTAATATTTTTATTTCAGATTTTTTAATTTACTTTGTATTAAATTGGGTTTGGTATGGGAAGGTTTTCCTCTTTACTGTGACTTGAAATTTTTCTTTTATTGATAATGTAGTGGCCCTCGACGAAATTGACATTAAAGTTATGAAAGTTTTGGTAACGGAATCACTAATGAATTCTAAGGTACTGGGAAAATTGAAATAAGTGGACGCGACTGCCTCCCTGGACTTTCCCATACTGGAAACTGTTCATATCATCTTTATTTCAAATTATATATATATATATATACCTATATACACTGTGTCTATAAA
>JABXWE010068063.1:0-13349 GCA_014611495.1 Limonius californicus | reverse complement strand
CTACACTGACAACTCAAAATCTCAACTTTAACTCGAAATCATACTTTTCAGTTTACAATTGAAACTCGCAACATTGACTTAAAAAATTCGACTTGAATATCTCTACCTAAACCTATTCATGTAGACATTATACTGAATATTTTTATTTTAAATTGAATATCTACATTGACAACTCAAAATCTCAACTTTAACTCGAAATCATACTTTTCAGTTTACAATTGAAACTCACAACATTGACTTTAAAAATTCGACTTGAATATCTCTACCTAAACCTATTCATGTAGACATTATACTGAATATTTTTATTTTAAATTGAATATCTACATTGACAACTCAAAATCTCAACTTTAACTCGAAATCATACTTTTCAGTTTACAGGTGAAACTCACAACATTGACTTAAAAAATTCAACTTGAATATCTCTACCTAAACCTATTCATGTAGACATTTATAGTGAATATTCTTATTTTAAATTGAATATTTACATTGACAACTCAAAATCTCAACTTTAACTAGAAATCATACTTTTTAAGTTTACAGTTTAAAGTCAAAGTATTGACTTAAAAAATTCGACTTGAATAACTCTACTTAAACTGAATATTAATACTTTAAATTGAATATCTACTCTGACAACTCAAAATCTCAACTTTAAACAAAAATTTCCACTTAAAACATAAAACTTGAAATAAGTATTAGATATTAAAGTTATAGTACATTTGAAACCTAAAAACTCTATTTCAAACCCTGGCTTACAACTCAATATCTATATTTTACTCTTAACATCTAGGCTTAAATCGCGACCTCTTAACTTTAAAACCAAAGTTCCAACTTTAAACTTAACATATAGGACTTACAATTTTTAATTTTCGACGTTATATTGAATTACGGACGCAAAAACCACTTATTTTAATTTTTTATTATAAATTCAAAGTCTATATTTTAAACTCAACATCAGGATTGAAAACTTTCGGAACAATAATCAAAGTTTGAAGATTATACTCAATATCTCGACTTAAAACTCTTAGCTACAATTTTAATGTTAAATGACCCAAGAAATATGGATTCTATTTGAATACTAACTTAGAAACGACATTAAGTTTACGAAATCATCACTTTAAAACTAGAAATTTGAGCTTATATGCAACCTATTGACTTAATTTTAACTTCGCATTCAACTTTAAACTTGAGAATTCATCTTAAAATGTTTTGTTCTTCCAGTTACAATATTTATAGTTAAAACGGAACATCAAGATTTAAAACTCGAAACTTAAATAAGTTTAAGTTTAAATTCGACACCTGCATGTAAAACTGTAAATTGTCGATTGACATTTTAAACATAAAACCTAAGTCTTAATCTTGTAGTGTTTAATTTGTACCTTAAGTTTCATTTCTCAATTTTACACTCAAAAACACGACTTGAAACTGAATCTCAATTTCCTTATTTTGAGTATTCTGATTAACAGACTTAATTTTGATTTCAGGTCTGATATCTCCACTTTCAACTCAAAATTTCGATTTCTAACTAACGATCTTGTCCGTAATTTGAGATTTTTGGCTCTCGACATTTAAAGTTAAATCTTTAAATCTCAATTTCAAACGCATAATTGGGTTTCCACATATAAACACGCACATTTCGACTTCTAAAAGCGAGATCTTAAACTTTAGAATTATGATTTTGAAGACTTTAGTCCATAGTTTAATTTCGAATCGATATCTCAACGCTGAAGATGAGTTCGAGATGAAGATTAGAATAAACGATTTGCTTGCTGAGTTGCTTCCAGTTGCGGATATTGCACATTAATTTTTAAAATTTTGCCCAAACCGACTAAATCGCTTATGAGAAAACACCATGGGAAGAACAACGAGTTATTTCTCAAACGCTATTTTAAGGGTTTCTAGAGGCTTAAAACTGAGGCATCGAATATAATTTAAAATTAATTTTTTTAAACAATGGCTTTAGTAACCAGAAACACCGAAAATATTGTTCTTTCCCCACCAGTGGCGTAGTCAACTCAAAACTTAGAATTTGAAGCCTACCAGGAAAAGTAAAAGTATGTGAAACATGAAACGAAATAAAACATGAAGGCATTCTATTCCACGAAGGTCGGAGGTTTAGAATTACCGGCTATCACCATCAAGATGATTAGCTAAAATTTTACTTGTAAATGGAATTGCAGCCAGTAAAATGTGTCGCAAACCGAAGGCGTGTGTAGATTTAGAAGACCGTCTTGAAAAGTCTCCAGGTTACACCTCCACCTGACAGTAAAAAGATGATCTCATAGTTTAACCGTTTCAGATAGAAGCAGGTTAATAAAAATCGTTTCCCAAGCAAAAAACAATCGTCCGATGGCCATAAAACACTTAGCAGAAGCAAATGCGCTTTTGCAACCGTTTGTAATTAATCAGAATTAAAAGTCACATATCGTATAAATTTAATTTTATTTTAAGTGTTTTGTCTTATTTATTGTTGGAGCTTAACATTTTCCTACCGTTTTGTTTATTCGATCTAGAAAATGCTAAACACGGCAGAATCTTAAAAAGCACTTAACATGAGGAAACCGAGTTTTGTTTAAATTAAAATCGCAATTAAGAGTGCTGGTATAATTAGAAGATTTTTCCCAAGACCTTCTTGCTGACAGAAAGAAATTTTAATAAATTTATGGCCGGACTCATGTATCAACTTTTTAAAGTTTATGGTTGTTATACGATTTGTTCACTTTTATTAGACTTTGCCCTCGCAACATTTGCATGTGCAATAAAAACAGAATTTCATGTCTGTGATAACATTACAGCGTTTATATTATTTTAACATGACATTAAGATACGCTAACGCGATGCAAATAACGTTAAGGATGAAAATCTTTAAATAAAATCCTTTAAAAAAAGAGAAAAGTGGTTTCTTCTTGGATCAGCAAAATTATCATGTTTGAAGCTATTCTTCTAAAGTTTGCACATTTCCATTATCCTTCAAAAATGTATACTGTAAAGAGGGGCGAGCTATGTTATCCAATAAACGAATGCAATGGATGTGAAAATAAGAAAAAATAACCACAGGGAAAAATGGTAAGAAGAAAAAATAAGCATGAAGTAAGCACATAAAAAAGACAAAGAAATGAAAGATTGAAGAAAGGGAGGTGGAATATCAAGCGAAGGCGAAAAAATCTGTGTTCTTTTCTGAAGTTTACAAACTTCTTCCTCATCTCGTACAATTAAAAAAGAACTACGCGGAGTTCAAAACGTATAGCAAAATATTTCCATTTAATTATTATTCTACTTTTAAAGTCCTTCGTTGGGTATTTCATAGAATAGAGTATGACAAAAAACTGGCAAACGAGGGAATGAAATCAGAAGAACTAGTTAAGATAGGCAAAACATGAAACAGATATCTCTTCCTAATCATTTTCTCTGCCTCTTCGCTCTTTTTCTCCTATTCTCGTAGTCTCTTGCTAACAAAGCCCAATAAGTAAAAGGAGAAACGGAAAGGCAAAAGAACGACGAGAGAAAGGAGTAACGAAAATGAATACTTTTACACAAAATTGCAAAGAAAGAAAAGTTGCCGTTTGTGGTAGGTAATTAAAAATATTTCCTGTAAGACGAGTCCTGTAAAAATGAACTCGTTTAATTCTTTCTTACATTTCCCAGTTTTCATTTTCCTTCTGTCCTTTCTACCACCCTCTCTTAACTTGAAAAAAATGGTATTGAAAAATGAAGTAAAGACAATAAACAGCGGAAAGAGAATAGAAAAGGGCAAGAATTGCAAGAGCGGGAAGCTGGAAAATAAGAAATAGAAACATAAAATCATACATTTCTGCATTTATTTTTCTCCCACGCTTTCCCCGTTCTTCCATCTAGAAACGTAGTGTACTCTCCACTAGGCGTAGACAGCAAAGAAGAAACCGAAAAAGAAAATAGGAATAAAGGTAATGGGATTACAAGTCTTTTTTATTTTCTTTCTTCTACTTCTGATATTCTTATCCCTTGCTACGCGTTTTTATAAAACTTAGTATAATAGCCAAAAACTAAAGGAGAAAATCAAAAAAAAGTAAGGGAAACGGAGTGGAAATAACATGTATTCAAAAATGAAATATATTTATCTTCGTTTCTAATTCTTTCTCACTATTTTTTTTTCTAGCGCCCAAACAAAGTAAGAATAAGAAAAGATTGAAGGCAAAAACAAAAATAAACCAACTTTTTCTTTATTGCCATCCCTCTTCTTTTTGCTCAACCCGTGTTTATTATCCGTACCTATGAAGGAAAAGCGAATAAAGAGAAAATCATAGGATCAGAAAGGGAAACACAGCAAGAAACATATCAAAGGGAATTTGCAGAGTGGCTAGGATGACGAATGTAAAAGAAGGAGAAAGAAGCAGGAGAAACATAAAAAGAAATACTCTTCTTTCTATTTTACTTCTACTTCCTCCTCTGCCACACACATACACAAAAAGTACAAAATGCGGTAGGTGTGGAGAAGAAACAGGAAAAGAGAAAAGTAAAACAGATATGTTAGAATGACAAGAATGAGAAAAATGCTAGAGAATTCTTCACTTTTACTTTCTTCTTTCTCTTACTTTTCCTATGCTTCTCTAGGTGTTTCAATTAAAATCAGCATAATATGTGAAAAAGTAACAAAATAAACAAAATGAGAAGAAACCAAGAAATATACAAAATAATATATTTTTCTTTTTCTCGCTCTTGCTATTCGTTTCTACGCATTTTAATATACAATGAGCATAAGACGGGAAAATAAACAAAAACGGAAAGCTAGCAAAACAAGAGATAAATAAACCAAGTGTAGTAAAGGGCTGGGGAGGGGGGGGGGCAGTTGTAATAGGCAAGGTGGAAAGAAACCAAAGCAACAGGTAAGGAAAACCTTGAGACTATTTATTATTCTACTTCTCCTATTCCATTGTACATCTCTTAATAAAAATAAAAATACAAAGAGAAAACAATACGGAATAAAAAAACAAGAACAAAAGAGAATCGGTGAAGGTTTGAAATGAGCAGAGTAAAAAACGAAGGTAAAAGAAGTATGTATATAAAGTAATAATTTTCCTTTATGTTTCTACGTCTACTATAGTTTCCATATTTTAAGTCACAAGAATATACAAACACAGAAACGGGATGTAAAACAAAGAAACAAGGGATACAGTTTAGGATGAGCAAAGTAGAAGAAAACGAAAACAAGAGAAACATTTTCCATTTCGTTGGCCCCACTGCTGCTGTTCCCTGTTCCCTCGTAGATATTATTATTTATTATATAAAGAGAAAAGGAAAAGGATCAGGAACTGAGATAAAAATGATGGGGATATGGTAAGGAATAACAAAGGGGAAGAAAGAGCAATAAGGAATGAAACGCAGGAAAAAAATCCGTTACCACTTAATTTTCTACTTCTTCTGCCACATTCTAGATGTGTGTCTGAAGAAATAGAAGAGAAAGAAAACATTTAATTAAAGTAGAACAGTAGTAGAACCTATTAGGTTATCTAGAATCGAGAAAGAAAAAGAGACAGAGAAAGGTTCTGTTTTATTCTTCTTTTTATTTCACTGTTACTATCTTCTCCCAAGAGTTTCATACAAATAAACGTAAAGAGAAAAAAAAGTTGATGCATAGAAGAACGAGATGAGAGAAAGTAATTAAATGGGACAAGATTTTAAAGAAGAAAAATAGAAGGCAATAAATAAAATCTGATTTATTTCATCCCACTTTCTTCTTTTTCTCCCATTCTTGTTGTTCTCTCATAAAACATAAGTATAATAAATTTAGAAAGGTGTAAAATGGATAAGAAAGATTAGAAAGCGTGATTTGTTCTCTCTTTTCCTAATCATTCTTAGAGTTACTAATAAATGCTAATTTTCTGAAAATGTTGGTTAAATTCCTTTTTACTAAACTTTCCAGAGTATCTATAAACATTTTTTGTTGTCAAAACGTTACTGTGGAAGAATAAGAAACACAAAGAAGGACGAAAAAATGTCAAAAGAGGTAAAATACAAAATATATTAATGTTTTACGTTTTTCCATTCTTGGTGTACCTCTCCCTGAAAAGAAATACGGTATAAGAAATTTTGTAGAAGGAGAAGTGATAAACACCAAAAATAAAGTAGGATAAGGGATTAAAAGGCGAAAGAAATATCATATAATTATTGCTTTAACGTTTCCCACGTTCTTAGCAGCTTTTCCTCCTTCTTTGTAAAAAATGAACATCCAAGAAAAAATGGGAAATGGGCAGAGCTAACAAGGGAGGCGATAAAAAGAATACAAAGGCAGACGAAGTGAATGAAATGGGAATTATTATGCAATTATACAGAGTGTTTCCTAGGTAACGTTGAAAACTTCAGGGAGTGATTCTTTGACCGATTTTAAGACAAACGTTAAGAAGAACAAGAAGAAGAAATACAGGTTGTTGAATAATTCCAATATAAACATATTCATCACAATCGCAATGACACTGGCGTTAACGTCAAATTTATAACTGCCAAAAAATTGAAATTATGCTTCTATAGCATTCATTTTTGTGGCAAGGCAAATATAATATGCAATGTTTTCAGATAGACAATTATCATGGGATAACGTTTACAACTGGTTCATTTCCATGAGATATCTAGTAACCTTTTTGGTAAACCAACCACAGTAACAATACCATAACTAGAGGAAGGAGTACTTCATCAAGTTAAAAAAAACCCTTCCACAAGTACAAGAAAAGTTGCGGTGCAGTTATTTGTAAGCCACAAAACCATATGGAAAATTTTTAATTTTACCGGCTCTACCCGTACCATATTCAGCGTGTGCAAGCCTTGTTGCTACTAAATTTCCTTCAACGTTTGGACTTCTGTTAATGATTACTGAACTCAGTCGCTTAAAACCCAGACTTTCTGGCTGAAATACTGTTCATAGACGAAACTAATGTTTCGAGGGATGCGATTATAAACTTTCTAACAATCACCTGTGAGCTGAAGGGTTGGTATTGTTGGATGTAATTACATTGGGCCATATTTCTTACCTGAACGCCCAACTGGTGATTCTAATCGGAATTTTCTTGACGAAGAGCTACCTGTGTTATTGGAAGATATTCGATTACCGCTAAGGAATACTATGTGGCCTATGCACGACGGTGCTCCAGCACATTTCAGTATTGCCGCAAGGGAGTATTTTAATAGAAATTCTCTTCACCGCAGAATAGGTCGTGTTCGACAAGCCTAGGAAAACATCGGAGAGTCCTAGCAGGAAAAGCATGGCATGGATATAAACCGCTTAAATGTTTTTCTTTGAGGGAATGTCAAATCAATAGTATACAGAACTCCAATTGTGAACGTAATTTTTCGGAACAGAATTGTCGACTCTTTTAATCCTAACACGAACACACCCGGAATTTTCAATCAATGACGTGACGAATGATAGCAGACGTACTAGCACAAGAAGGACACTTTGAAAAATGTATTTAATACCCAATATACATATTACGTATTTCAGTTTTGATTAATTATTTTCTAGAAATATTAAACAAGCTCTGTTTCGAAAATAAACCATTTTGGGGAAAGTTTTCATTCCTATTTGTCTTAAAATCTATCAAACAATCACTCCCTGAAGTTTTCGACATTATCTAGGAAATACCATGTATAAACTCCATTGAAACTAGAACATTTTTACTACAGTTTAATTAATTAGTTGCACATGAATATATAGTAAATCATATTTTAATTACGTGACTATAATAAAATAATTCAATAATGAAAGATGTAAATACAGGTTTAAGATATGCCAATGCTCATCACTTTTATAATGAATAATATTTAAAAATTATAAGTGAATTTATATTGGAAGTATGCGAAAGTTCAAGTCTATTACTCAGCGTAACCAAATCCGTTAAGCTATTTTTTGAGCCAGTTAATAAAGAATTCCGTTTATTTTCTTTATTACGCAAGGCGAATCGATATTTAAATTTATTAAGTTTTAATAAAAGGCGAGGATTTTGAGGCTCACAAAAAAAAAAGTGATATATAATGAATATATAAAAACGGTGAAGGTTTTTTCTGAAATATCTGCGGGAGTTTAGCCGGTGATTTATGAATGATCTTATCGATATTATTTTATATGCAATTTATTCCATATATCAAGAGTTTACAGCGATAAACTTTTAAACAAGAAACAAGTACATCTTCGCCGTCCTTGGAGAAACAACACTCTGCTTTCGTGCAGCTATTATAACAACCGTACGCACATACTTAATTTATAATTATCCACAGACTCATCGCCTGAAAATTAGGAACCGCAATGCTGGTATTACCGAGCCGATATTAAATATCAAGGGTACATATATTCGTCACGGATTTATTTTTTAATAGAAAAGAAAAAATAATTATTATTAATTGGACCCGAAAAATAGAAATTTTTCTTACGCGCCTCTAAAATAACCAGGAAAAGAAGTTACAGAGCGAAATCGGATTTACAAGCAAAAGGGCAGGTCGTGAGCAGACCTCTAGTTTGTGCAGATAAATCATACTAATTTCGGTACGATCAGTTTAACTTTACGATTTTTCGTGATCTTACAAATGTTAGAGTTATGCAACTACAGAAAACAATGCTACTTTATGCCTTATGTAACACCAAAGTGATACTTAAGTAATTGTTGTAGCACGTTAACTTAGAATTTAGATTGTGCAGTTTTTATTGTTCTGGTATTAATTCTTCGGGTGTTTTACATAGTCATGTACAGTGGCCTAAAAAAATCCTGCGTCACTTGACGAATTGGAGAAAACTTTTATTAAAATGTTATTTTTTTAATTTTTTTAGTCACTCAATGTGCAGCTTACAGAATCTAGAATGGCACGCCAAATGCGTACAAACGGGAGCGAGATGTAATATGCACAACAGAGACAAAACTCGGTTTTTACCTAGAAAGTACGAGCGGTATTTTTTAAATAAAGTCCGTTTGTGAATGAGAGTGAGAATGACGCGCAATCGCCGCAGTGCGTTTGCGCGTCTGCTCCCAGCATGCTTTGCGCGCGTTTAGACGCCATTTGCAGCCGTATCGTCTGTCTGTGTGCTGAGCTGTTATAGAAGTTGTTAATGTTTAAGAAAATTGAGTCGCCCGCCGACTGTGAAACACGACCTATAATTCGATTCTTGAGTGCAAGAAACTTGGCAGCAGCGGAAATTCACCGTCAGATTTGTGAAGTTTACGGTGATAATGCTATGAGTGACGGTACAGCTCGAAAATGGGTGAGAATGTTCAAGGACGGGCGGGTTAATGTGCATGATGAGCCAGGCCCTGGCCGACCTTCTCTGATTTCTGAAGATTTGGTTCGAGATGTGAACAACATAATTCGAGAGGACCAACGATTCACGATTTCAAAGTTATCAATTTAATTTCCACAGGTTTCAAGGTCAATTTTGTACACCATTGATTCAGAGAAACTGAATTATCGAAAATTGTGTTCTCGATGGGTTCCAAAACTGCTTTCTGACGATCACAAAACAAAAAGATTGTGCTGTGCTTTATCGTTTTTGACTCGATACAAGCAGGAAGGAGATGAATTGTAGGACCACATTGTTACAGGAGATGAGACTTGGGTGTCTCACATGACTCCTGAGTCCAAGCACAAGTCAATGGAATGGCGACACCCATCGTCGCCAACCAGAGTGAAAGCCAAACAGACAATTTCAGCACGAAAGATCATGTCAACTGTCTTTTGGGATAGGAAAAGGATTTTGTTATTAGATTTTATGCCGAGAGGCACAACAATCAATTCTGATGCGTATTGTGTGACCTTGAGAAAACTCCGGCGTGCCATACAAAACAAACGGCGTGGCCTACTGTCTTCCGGTGTGATGTTGCGCCATGACAATGCAAGGCCACATGTTTCTACACAAACACAAGGTCTAATCAATCAGGTCTTTTGGATGAGAACAACTGGATCATCCACCTTACAGTCCAGATCTTGTACCCAGTGATTTTCACTTCATTCGGTACTTCCTTAGTTGTCAATGGTTCAACGACGACAAAGAAGTGAAAAATGCAGTCATGGATTGGATATGAAAAATGAATATGGAAAAAATATATTTTAATGATATTTACAGTATTTTTCTTCTTATAACAAACGGACATTATTTAAAAAAGCAAAGCAATAAATGTTCTAATGGCAACAACTTTACAGGGATAAACCAACAGAAAGCAATTTTCAGAATGTCTGGAAGTGTACCGATGTTACCACCGCGAAAATGACTTAACAAGTGTCGTCCCCACCCTTCCGACAGCCCTTTACATTGCGCTGGCGTGCTATGTTAGATCTTGTGAGCTATACATACCCACACATATCTTCAGACAGTAATGCAGTAAAGCTAACATCCATTCAAATTAGAACTGGGGAAGCTCCTAGTTATGAAGCATAACCTCCCCCTTTCTGGATCATGTCGCCAATACCATACGGTGCGCCCGACTCTACTCGCCCTAAAGGGCAGCTATTGTACCCTGTATGGACTGACCATTGCACCAGGTTGGTCGGACAATCCAATGTGTCTCGAAAGCAACCTCCTAATACCACTGCCACCGCGAGACCATCCGCTATCTAGGAACCCGCCCCGTTACCCAAGCGAGGGGCTTGTTCCCGTGCCCCAGGTACCCAGAGAAACGGCATGGCTGTCGCGTTTCGTATACGGCGGAGGTATACTTCCAGACGCACGTGCAAGTCCAGCTATGGTAACCTCTCTCCTTCCTCTCTCTTTACGTCTGCCGCCCTCCGGCTTAGTCTCCTGTCTTATCAATCGCTTTTTCCATTCACTTATCATATGCCGCCCTTCGACTAGCCTGCCTAACGCACATTTCCGCGTTTTACCTTTCGCTTGCCGCCGTCCGACTTATTCTTCCGTCTACTGCTTTCTGCCACTTTCACACCTTTCGCAAGACATCGTCTACTTAGACCTCGTCTACTCCTGCTTCTCCTTTTAACGCCTGAGATTTCAAGTGCCAGTAAACGTGATGAACAGTCTTCAAGTCCTCATCCCCCGCGCCGCCAAACTTTCATCCATCCTCCCTCCTACCAGTTTGTACTTCCGTTCAGCTCAATCTTAGGTAATAGCAGAGACCCAGTGGGCACCATAGGAGGCGGAGTTGTCCACTTATACGTGAGAGGCTGTATTGCGCATCATGTATCTCGCTTCTTCATCAGTTTTTTGCATACCACAGTGCCTGAACAATCGGGTATCCTCCGTGGATCTCCACCAGGCTAGGTAAGGACCTAGGCGTCTCATAAAGGCTATACAGATCGTCCACACGTGACGCCCCAGTTTGGCGTCCACGCCTTGTGTGGATTTCCTCATACACCCCCTTCACTAGTAAGGTTGCAGTTTGGCGGCACTGGTCAGCCGCGCACAGCGCACTGTTCGACTCTACCTAAAATAAACCCAGTGGACACCATTGGAGGTGGTGATGTCCTCGTTATGCATCAAAGGCTTCTATTTTGCGCTTGACTGCATCTTGTTTCTTCGCCGGGCCTCTGCAGACCTCATTGGCTAAAGATTAAGGTATCCTCCACAGACCTGGTAAACTAGCCCCCAGGATAAGTAAAGACCTATGCCACCGTCCACCCGCCACGTATCGTTGAAGCTTTACTATTCACTCACACGCGACGCCCCTATTTGGCGTACGCGCTTGTGTGGATTTCCATGTACACCCTCCCCCCACTATTGAGGTTCCAGTTTGTGTACCGACACTGATGAATCGTCGACAGGGCTCCGACTCTACCTAAAGTAAAGAACCAACAAACACCACGAGGGCGTGTCGTGTTCTTGTGCCATGAGAGGCTTTGTGTTGTACGTTAATGCACTTTACTTCTTCGTCAGACCTAGGTGGACTGAAGAGCCGGGTATCATCCATAGGCCTAGTGGAGTCTTGACTCCACCATGTTAGGTAAAGACCTATAAGTAGCCAACCCAGCCGCCAGTAGAGCTAACAAATCCAATTTTTGTTTGTTAAATAAAAACAACATGAAAGTAAAGGGACACTGCTTAACTACAGTTACCAGGGGACAAAGGGGACCGCTATTTTGTTTATTAAATATACTCAATGATAAAAATATTTGCTTTCTCTTTAAGGCGCCATAATTTCTTAAAGAAGCCTTGCACTAAGGTATGTTTGATTCAATCGGTCCCATTAGATCTCACGAAGATGTAGTTAAGCTGTGTCCTTTTACTTCAGGATACCCTGTATATACTAATAATGGATTTATTCAAGTGTCTCTGTTTTCCCTCTTTCAAACTCTCCTCACATTTATCCCTGTTCTCCCATCTCACCATTGCATTGTACATCTTGGTTTTCGTGTTCTTGGTAATGTCCCACTCCACAAAATTTTATTCAGTTGTCTTATGTTCTCATCTGTCCCAATCTGCTTTTAATTTCTTCCTCTGTGGTCGCCTTTTTCGTCACTGTAAAACCCAAGTACTTAAATTTCATGGTTCCTTTAACTTCTATATTTTGCTCTATTTTTAATTCTTCTATAATTTCTTCCATTGATGCTAAGTTTTCTGTTTTCCCAAAGTTAATCTCTAACCCAACTTTGGTGTATTCTTCTTTAAATTTTGTTACCATAAATCTAAGATCTTCCTCGTTCTGTGCAATTACTACCTGGTCGTCGGGGAAGCTTAATATATAAATGTGTTCGTTTCTCATTGGTACCCATTCCTCCATATTTCCTTTTCCAATTCCGTAGCGCATGTTTTATAAATGTTTTAAATTAATGTGATACATGTGGAACGCGTTTGTAATAATTCATTTTTCTCCATTAGATGCTGTACAATGCAGATGTGGTCAAAGATCTTCCTTGCAGTGAAGCTGACCTGATTTTCACTGATTTTTTTCTTGTATCTGACCTTCCATCGTATTTCGTATTACTTTTCTATATATTCTTCCCGTGGTTGCTATTACACTTTGCCACTGTAATTTTCACATCCGTATTTTATTAATTCCGGTAGGATTCCACTCGGTCCTGACGATTTACTATTTTCTATTGTTTTTGCTGCTTTCTTTATGTTTTCAATTGTTATTTCAATCTGTTTATACTCTCTTGTTCTCTCTTTCTCTCGCCCTCTCTCTGTCTTTTTTTCGTTAGTTCCGTGTAATATTTTTTCCATTCATCCTCTGTAATATACGTTATATGAGCTTGTTCTTTTCTATACCTATATCCAGGACTCTGAGTTTCTAGTTCCTCCAATATACAGGGTGTCCTTTAAATACCTTAAAAGCTTCAGGTAGCACTCTTCTGTAAGAAATACAGTCCTCAAAAACACTAACACGAACTTCCTATAGTGCTTAGTTTCCTCACACGAGACACTTAAAGAATATTATACTTGGCAACGT
>JABXWE010068058.1:0-11622 GCA_014611495.1 Limonius californicus | reverse complement strand
ATGTTTTTCTTTCCTGCTATAAACTTGACGTTGAGATTATACTTTATAAGTTTTAATTTCATTCTTTGTAACCTTGACGGTATATTATGAATATTTTTTTGGCTAATCGAGACTAATGGTTTGTGATCTGTATAAATATTAACTAGTCTACCATAAATGTATTCATGAAACTTGTTTACTGAATAACAAAGGCTAAGATATTCTTTTTCTATCTGCGAATATAGTTTTTCAGTTTCAGTAAGGCTTCTTGAGCAAAAGGAAACTGGATGTCCATCTTGAATAAGGCAACCACCGATTCCTGATTTACTTGCATCAACATACACATCAATCGGTAATTTTCCATCATATAATTTTAAAATAGGCGCTTTACTGACCAGTTCTTTTAATTTCTGAAATGCCTTTTCTTGTTCTGGCAACCAAAAAAATTCAGTGTTTTGTTTCAATAGTTGTCTTAAAGGGCTAGTTATTTGAGACAGATTTGGTAAAAATCTACACAAATAGCTAAACATGCCAAGAATTTTTTGTAAATCAGCTTTATTTTTGGGCGACTCTAGGGCCTCAATGGCAGCTACTTGTTGAGGGTCTATTTCAATTCCATTTTCAGAAAAAAAATTTCCAAGATATTTTACCTTTTTGACTTTAAATTGTAATTTGCTCTTATTAAACTTAACATTGTTTTCCTCTGCTCGTTTCATAACCGCTTCTAAAGTACGATTATGTTCCTCCTCATTTTCCGATGCGATAATTAGGTCATCAAAGTAAACTCCTACATTACTTATGTCACCAAAGACTCTCATATTTGTTCTTTGAAATACTTCTGGACTCACGTTTAAACCTAACTGCGATATCACTCATGATTATTACCGTCACCCGGGGTGAAGTCGGACAGACGGGGTGAACTCGAACACATTCGGTTTCCCACTATTTCTCGTCAAGGTCGCCGACGTGTTGTGACAATAAAATAGCAGACAATTGTTTTCATGTTCAGTAACAGGCATGCTGTGTTGGGGTGAGGTCGTCGCCGCGACAGAATTTCGTTTCCCGCATATTGGTAAGCTTTTTGATACTAGCAATTTTTCCATTTTTTTAAAAAGGTCGAATAGAAACGTCTGCCGGAGACAAACTGTTACAGATTACTAGTTTATCATCTGAGGGGTTATTAATTATTGCCTTGACAATAATACCCCGGTGAAAACGTACAAAAAAGTGGCACATTTTTTTCAAAAAGTGCTTTAACGAAAAAATTGTCCATAGGTGGTCTGAAGTCGGACGCCATGCCAAGATATTATAAACGAAAAATCGCCCTTTATTTCATGAATTATTCGGACGAACGGTTGCAGAGGGCCTTGGCCGATGTTAGAAATAAACGAAAAAGCCTCAGACAAGCTGCTGAAGAGTATGGAATTCCCAAATCTACACTCTATGATAAGATCAAGGGGGCACATGAAGGGCAATATGGAGGACAGACAGCTCTTTCAAAAGAAGAAGAAGCAATGGTCGCCGAAGGAATAACAGCTTTTAGTGAGTGGGGGTTCCCTATGACTCGATATGATGTAAGACGTCTTATCAAAAAGTATTTTGATAGACAAGGACGTATAATAAGAGGTTTTAAGAACAATTTGCCTGGGATCGATTGGTTTTATTCCTTTATGAGAAGAAACAAGATTTTGACAGAGCGTTTTGCCCAAAACATAAAAAGATGTCGGGCCAATATTAATAAGGAAATTGTGCAAGAATTTTTCAACCACCTGTCTGACGTCATCGGAGATGTTCCAAATTCCAACATAGTAAATTTTGATGAAACCAACATAACAGATGACCCTGGAAAAGTTAAAGTCCTTAGCCGAAGAGGGTCGAAAAGAGTTGAGAGAATCGTAGATTCAAGTAGAACTAGCACATCAGTCATGATGGCTATTGCGGCATCAGGAGAACTGCTTGCTCCCTATGTTGTGTACAAATCTGTCCATCTCTATCCAACGTGGGTGGAAGGAGGTCCTGAGGGAGCAGTTTATAATAGAACAAAGTCGGGCTGGTTCGACGGTGTCGTGTTTGAGGACTGGTTTTTCAAAATAGCACTCCCGTATTTTAAGAACTTACCCGGAAGAAAAATATTGCTAGGGGATAACCTAGCCAGCCACACTTCTATTCATGTGTTGCGAAGCTGCCAGGAAAATGATATACAATTTGTACTGCTCCCTCCAAATGCGACACATTTGCTGCAGCCCTTAGATGTGTCATTTTTTGCACCAATGAAGAAAGGGTGGCGAAATATTCTCTCAGACTGGAAACTGAAAAATAGAGGTGTAGTTCCTAAAAGTGAGTTTCCGAGACTTTTCAAGAAATGCCTGGTTAGCTTGGAAAAGAAAAAGGATAACATTATATCCGGATTTCGCAGTTGCGGTATAGTGCCCCTAAACCCATCAGAAGTTTTAAAAAAATTGCCAGACATCGAAGATACAGTGGATCCGGATGCTACTCAGTGGAGAACAACATTAAAAGATTTTCTCAGACTTGGGTAGTATCTTATCTTAAAGTATCGAGATACTAGTATCGAGATACTTTTTGTAGTATCTTACATTATTTAAGATACATTTTTATACATAGTAACTGTATCTTATCTCCGATACTTTTTTTTAGGTATCTTATCTTATTTTGAAAGATACTTTTTTTACATGCAATTTTAACTTTCAGTATTTGCCGCAAAAGGCGGATTAAATGTTCTTGGAAATGTTATTACTAAAAGTGGATGCTTATTGCTTCCCCTTTACCGATGGCCAGGTAGATTTTCCTAATTTTAATACTTTAAACCTTTAAAGCTACGTGGGCCCTACTATAAGAATGAAAAGGGTCATAGATGAATGACGTATTTGGGAATAGGGAAATTTTAGCAGGTCAAATTGAAATTTCTTGGAATTGTTTTCAGACAGCAGACAGCATTCTTGCTACTTCCTTCTTAATATTGAAATATTATGTGGGGGGTGCAGAAAACTTGAAAAGTAACGTTGATTGTAGGTTTAAACTTTGTAAACATTTAGTACTTGTATTGCAGTTGATTACAAAAGTTCCAGGTTTGGTTTTTGTGTATACTGTTTTTTTAAACAATACTTGGGTTTAATTCATAGGTGTAAATAAAATCTTAAAAGTATCTAAGATACTTTTAATAAGTATCTTGTATCTTATCTGAATACTTTTATGAAATGGGTATCTTATCTTATCTTAGATACTTTAATGACCAATGTATCTTATCTTATCTTAAGATACTTTTATGGAGGTATCTTCCCAAGTCTGGATTTTTTTAATGAGAGCAGATTGACCTTCACTTCGAAGAAGAGAGGAAAAAAGTTAGCTGTTGCTGCTGGGAAAGGAATAAGAGCGGAAGACCTAGACGAGAGTTCTGAGGACGAAGAGATGGATTTCAATCAATCTGAAAGTGAGGAAAGCGCTGGTGAAAAAGATATAGAAACAGTCAGTGATGCTGGATCAACTTCAAGCCATGAATCTAATAAGACTGCGAATCCAACCTGTGATAACCCCGTTCCAGTTGTGATCGACTTTACCAAAATAGATGTAGGGACTTTTGTATTAGTCAAGTTAACTTGTCCCAAGGATAAGTTTAAATTTTACATTGGCTGTATTACTGTTGTGATGACCGAAACCTCATATCTTATAAATTTTTTAAGAAAACATGGTTCTGAGAAACTTGGTGATTATTTTACCTACCCTACTATTAAAGACGAAAGTATTGTAAATAAAGACGAAATAGTAGACACAATAACACGCGTTCAAAAGCTGAGGAGGGAACGCTATAAGTTTACTTATAACCAAATGTTAAAGTTGAGTACCCTGTTACTTTTTTTAAGTTTATATGTTTTGTGTTAGCAGTAACTGTTATTTTTTTATATGTTTTTGTTCAGAAAATGAACTTATGTTCATATTTTTTAGTAATAAACCATTTACCCCTATATCGAGCCATTTATACTCGAAATTGCTCTTTTTTATACCCACCTTCCACAAATATACCTATTTCCATGGAGTTCTAGGACTCAAAATATTAAATATAAATATTTTTTTACTTTTCCTGTCCGAATCCACCCCTAGAAACGACCTAAGATCACTTTCCATTACAAATACAGGCCTGTCCGTGTTCACCCCACACATAGGGGTGAAGACGGACAACATATATGCAAAAAAATATACATTCAAAATAGCAAAAAAAATATCTATAACACCATGGATAGCTGTCCTAAGGATAGGAGATGCTAAATTTTTTTTTCAGATTTTTTCCGATAAAAACGGCGTTGCTATTATGAAAAAACCTCAAAAATCGTCCGACTTCACCCCTGATGACTTTGAATGGGTGACCCGAAGGTTGCGTTAACGCGGCGCCTCTCTCCCACGAGGATTGATCACTATGGGAGAGTAGATCAACAACCCCCCTTATGGGGGAGGCCCTTGCCCAACAATGGGATGTCGCGGGCTAATAAAAAAAAATTAACACTGTAAAAACTGCAATCGATAACAGGCGACACAAATTAATTTATAAATACGGTATGCCATATTTAACAGTATCTGGGAAGGCGTTACGTTAATACTGCATTTTCCTAGCAATGGTCAATACTAAAAGCGTTGATTGATAAAACTTCTCAATCAACGCTAAAAGTTAAATTTTTATAAAAAATATTTTTATAGTCAGTTTCTAAATATTATTTAACCTGATTGAAATAACCATTACAATCTGACCAAAAATATTTTCTAATATGTCGTATAACCCAGATATCACACGGCACAGAATCTTGTTCAAAATTGTTTACAAAATGAGCAAAACACGTATTACACGGAATAGAATTTTGTACAAAATCTTGTCTGTGAGCATGCGCAAATAGGTGCAAATTATGTTAACATGTTTGAAAAAACTGGCAAAATTGTCAGGTGACTGTCGATAAAGTAGAATTCGAACAAAATTTTATAATATTAGGTTAATGCATAAGTTCGTGGTGCTTTTATTTATTTATTTCACATGAACGCACGACAAAGCAAACAAGCTGCAGCAATAAAGAGCGAGATAAGAGAAATTGCGTGGAGTGTCGGCAGGCGGGGTAAACGTATTCTTCTCTGCCCTCTGTGATTGTTAATAAACACTCAAAATAGCTCGTTTGCGCATCGATACGACGCCGACTTTGTGCAAAATTCTGTAGATTTTAGAACATGAATCTACAGAATTTTGTACAAAACTTTGCTGTGTGATACGACACTGAATTTTGTAGACACTTTGCACAAAATTCTGAACAAAATTTGTACAAAATTCTGTGTCGCGTCATACAGGCCTTAGAAGACACGCTATATACCAAAATCCAATATGTATTGTTTTTTTATAATCTATTTTTATGTACACACACGTAACTATCGAGTAGTTATATAAGAAGTAAATTAAAAAAAATTACTTGAAACCTGCGGGCCGGCACTGAACATAACATCTAAAATTGGATATAAAAGATTGTTAATAGAATCAGATTAAGTCTTTATTAAAAATATAAACGAAGCATAGTAATCCTTAACAATAAATAAGACTTTATAACAATTTTCATGTTTATTTAAATAGGCAGCATAGCGCACAGCGAATTAGTGCCGTATTTCGATAGGTGGTAAACAGAGAAATTTTATTTCAGTCACTTTGTCGCGTGTTAGCAAATTTTGCGCTGTTGATAATTTGCATCGTAGACTTCAGCCTACTTAAACCTAATGGGAAATCCGCCACTGCAGGTGAAGTTATCAATATGTTTAGAAAATACATAATAAAAACACACCGGCACAATGTAAATTATAAATACTAAATTAATTACCCAATTAATTTATTTGTACAGAATCAAAATTCAAGTAGAAGGAATAGTATTTGACAGATTACATAAATTGATACAATACTCAGCAATATTGTAAAAATGTAGAAACACAGAACAAATCTGTAGAAAATTATTAGTTAACAGTTGATTCTGCAAGTTGCTGCGCAATATCATGTTAGTCACTATCATGTTGTACAATTACAATGGCGTCATCTAGCCACAGATTTTAACAATTTCTATGCGGTTTGAATTGAAATTGTGAGGTTAAGTTCGACAGGTTCCCAAACGGCAAGCTTGTTTTTGGCACCTCTCAACAACTCGTAGTATTTATTTTATAATTTAAATTAATATGGAGGTTTCCGACGAGAATTTCCGTACATTGGGCCAATACTTACAACAAACATTAAGCCCGGATGTAAATGTCCGCCGACCGGGTGAGTAATCCCTTATTTTTGGTTATAAACACCAACATTCATTCATTTTCCCACTCTATACAAACTACATTTCCTTTAATTACTTACATTTCTTTCTTCATTAGCCGAAAAGTTTTTGGAAGGAGTGGAAGTTAATCAAAACTATCCCCTGCTTCTGTTACACCTGGTTCACAAACATGAAGTCGATATGACTATACGTACTGCTGGTGCAATTGCTTTCAAGAATTACATTAAGCGTAACTGGAGTGTGGTAAGTATTAAATTATGTTCTGTTAGTCATATAAAATTAAATGAAATATTTAAAAATGGGTTAAGCACGTCCACATTCTGCACATTTAACATTGTAATAATTTAATCTAACCTTTGCTCTGTACTCACATTTAAAAGTGAGGCAAACGCTTTGCCTGGATGTTCCCATACTTGAAATACTAATCTCTATACAGGCTTGTTGGAAAAAGAAAATGCTTATCGTGAGTGACCCTGTGTTAGGTCTATAAAAGCGTTAAAATCTGTTTCATTGCATTTGGTCTAAATGTGAAACAAACTTACTATTTGTTCATTTACTTGTATCTCAACATCTTACGAAAGCAAAATTTAAGAAAATCATGTAATGCTTTTGAGTTCTCACTGATATTTATGGTTAATTAATCACAAGTTTTTAAAACAGCACACCCAGCGTTACTGAAGTGCAATTATTTTTATAGGAAGATGACCAAGCTGATAGAATTCATCAAACTGATCGTGCTGCTATAAAAAGCCTAATTGTTACTCTGATGTTATCATCTCCTGAATCGATCCAAAAACAGTTAAGCGATGCTATCAGCATAATTGGTAAAACAGATTTCCCACTAAAATGGCCCGAGTTGATCACACAGATGGTGGAAAAATTTGCAACAGGTACAGGCTTTTAGAATCAACTAACTGAATTAGGTATACATCACAAGTAAATATTTACAGGAGACTTCAATGTTATAAATGGCATCTTGCGTACTGCCCACTCATTGTTTAAGAAATACCGTTATGAGTTTAAATCCAACGAATTGTGGTCAGAAATTAAATTTGTTTTGGAGAAATTGGCTCAGCCATTAACAGACTTATTAGTGGTAAGAAGTTTATATTTTCGTCAAGGTTTATTTCTTGCAATACCTTACTGTTTTTCAGGCAACTATGAATTTAGCCCAAACTCATGCCGCAGATGTCAATGCCCTAAAAGTGATTTACAGCTCTCTGGTTCTTGTCTGTAAAGTGTTTTATTCGTTGAATTTTCAAGATTTGCCAGAATTCTTTGAAGACAATATGTCGGTGTGGATGTCCAATTTCCACAACTTACTTACAGTGGAAGTAAAGTGTTTAGCAACAGGGGTATGTATTCGAGTTCTTTCAACTTTTATGCAATTAAAGACAATCTTTTAGGATGAGGAGGATGCTGGAGTTATGGAACAATTGAAATCCCAAGTGTGCGACAATGTTGCTTTGTATGCTCAAAAATATGATGAGGAATTCCAACCATATCTTCCTCAGTTTGTTACTGATGTTTGGAGCTTACTTGTTTCAACAGGGATGCAACCTAAATATGATTTGGTATGGCTTTATTTAGCTAACCCTCTCCTATAAACAGCATTCTAGAATTTTGCGATAGTAAAATCCAATATGGCTGCTGGAAGACATACAAAAAGCCGGTTTGTTTTTGTGTTAACTCAAATAAACCATATACCGGTTGAGTCAATAGGGCGTAATTCTTCCAACACTTCTGACACGTTAAAGCTACAGCTGCGAATCAAGTTTTAGGTGATTTCAATGATAGAAGTGCATATTTTAAAATTAGTTTCGATTATACAGCGTGTTCCATTTTAGAGGTACATGACCCAAGGCAATTTTTTTAAACAGGAATACGCATTTTTTTCTTCTGTATTTTGAAGCATCTTTAGTGGCCTTTAGTGGTGTAATAGTTTTGGAATTCGTTGGTGGAAAAATTAAATAAAAAATATTTTTCGAAAAAATCAGCGTATGCATACCAAATTTTGAAAGCTCACTATGAGTTGATCTTTCGAGATTTAAAAATGGGCTTTTGCATAGGGGCAGAATAGGCCATGTTTTAACTCTTGCCTTTTGCAGAATTCGATTATCTTATACAGGGCGTAGTTTAGAAAGCTACAAGCTCGAGACACTTTAAAAAAGCCAAAACTCATTTTTTTCAAATGGAACCACCCATAAAAAAGTTCATAGGAGTGTGTATTTTATTTTTCTTTACAACTTTTGTAAAACATGACAAAACCCCATAAATAAAAGTCCAATTTTGTGAAATCAGGTGATCTAGCTGGCCAATTAACTGGACCCCCTCTACCTATCCACCGGTTAGGAAAAGTATTGTTAAGGTAGTGTTGAACTTGACCGCTGTAATGTGGAGGAACGCCGTCATGTTGAACCCATAGTCTTCGTACAATATCTAAGGGTACATCATCCAGATAATTTTCAAATGTGTTTTCCAAAAAATTAAGATAACTATTTCCATTCACACGTCCTTCAAAGAAATACGGTCCCAGAACATATCCCCCAACAATGCCACCCCAGACATTGAGAGACCATCTGTGCTGGTGGTCCACAGTTCGGGTAAAATGGGGATTTTCGGTTGTGTAATAATGAAAATTATGTCGATTCACATTGCCACTACGGTGAAACGTGGCTTCATCAGAGAACAGCACATTTTCGAAAAACAATGGAGTTTCCTGTATTCGCTCATTTGCCCACAGGCAAAAGTCTAGTCTTCTTTGAAAATGTATTTCGTTTAATTCCTGCAGAAGTTACACATGGTAAGCGTGAAATTTGTGCCGAATAATTCTGCTCACAGACGTCTGAGTGACATCTATTTCCCTACTAATTTATCGAGTGCTTTTGTGCGGATCCTCAACCAATTCCAGTAAAACAGTAAACTCATTTTCTTCATGCGTGGCCCTCTTTCGACGATTCTGTTTCTTGTACGAAATGCTACCAGTTTCTTCAAATCTATCCTTCAATCTTTGAAACGATGTCTCCTGCGGGTGGTTTCTGTTTGGATATTTTTGGGCGGATATTCTTGCAGCCAAAAGGCAGTTTCTCTTTCTTCCAGGGCGTAGATCATGTCTATTATTCCTCTTTAGGAAGGTTCATTCTTCCTACTAATTAACTTTGTGGCAACCAAACTTTGACATGCTTTGACGTTTGGCATGAATTCGTTTTCGACCCACCGCGATTGTTTCCAAACCCTGTATAATCTAAACTAATTTTAAAATATGCACTTCCATCATTGAAATCACCTAAAACTTTAATCGCAGCTGTAGCTTTAACGTGTCAGAAATTATGGAAGAATTACGCCCTATTGACTCACCCTGTACCTATATTATTAAATGGAGGGATCTTTTCTAAAATAATTTTAATGGCTAAATTTTTATGATGATTACAACAAAATTTTAAGTTGCATATTGTAGTTTTTTCTATGTAATCTGGTAGAGAATTTCATTTCCTTTTTAGCTGCACTGTTAAACATTTAATAGGGTTCTTCATTTAGCCTTTCAAATTCCTGGGAATTATGGCTTGTCCTGTAAAGGCTTTAACCCTATAGCGATTGGTCCTATCTTCATAAATTCTCCCCTGTTTTGGCCTTTTCTGCCGTTTTTTTTTTTTTATTCTTCTCTGTCTTTGATTTATCTTCTTAATTCTCTTTCACCCACTGCTTCTGCTTAATAGGTACGGTTACATTACGATATTTTGAGAAGCATTCAGAAGACAAAAATTGATGTGATGGTTCATAGAATTAAAGCAATTTTATATAAAACAAGTGCGTAGTAAATTTGAAGTTTAAAATGCAGTTTACAAAAACATTTTTTATTTTATCTAGAAAAATGAATAACTTTAATGAGTTATTGAATATTTGTTTCAGAAGTTCAGAAAGAAGAATTTTCAAATTTCGTCCAAAAATTCAGATATTGTGATGGAAATTTCCACCTTTAATCACGAAATTTCACAATAGTTTAAAAAAAAATTAGAAATATACAAGGTGTTTAAAAGCCGTTTTTTTCAATATTCTCTGGACTGCATCTGTTCCTAATATTTGTGTTGAAGATTTGTAATAAAACATCAGAACAACAAATAAAATTCTCTACCAGATTACACAAAAAGAAATGCCATGCACATGCAACTTAAAGAAATTGTTGATTACATCATGACCAAAAATATAGAGGCACAATTATCATTAGAGTGTAAGAGAAACTCTGCCATTTAATAATAAATTGGAATCCTGGAGCTAAAACAAAAAATAAACAGGTTATAGCCTAGGACCTTTTCTTGTTAACACGTTGACTGCCACGGCAATTTTCAGAAATCTGGCCTAAAATGACAATTTGATTTAATCACATTATATTATTAAAAACTCTAATTCTAGTGCATAGTTATCATCAAAAAGCATAAAAAATGTGTTTTTTTAAAAAAAAAGGTCTTACGAATTATCTCATAGTTGGCTTCTGTAACAGAAATCTCTTCGCGGAAGCCAACTACGAGTTAATTCGTACGCAGACACGCTTCGACCTGTCGCTTCTCTAAAGCTGAATCATAGATATGCGTCCATATTCGTCAGTAGTATCTCAGAAATTGTCGAGTGCATCACATTTACGTCTTTCTTGAGTGTTTTGTTTTATAATTATTGTTATAATTAAATTATCAAGAACCCAATATGGATAAGAAAAGACCACTGACTCAAAATGAAATTGAGTACTACGCAAATCTAAGTGATTTAGAATTTGACGGGATTTTTGGCGAGGATGGTAATGACAGTAGCGATTATGAACCTTCTGAGAATTCAAGTGATAGTGAAGATGAAGTCGTCTCCGAACCTGAAGTTGATCCCGAATCTGAAGATAACGACGATGATTCCCAAGCAACAACATCAAATGCGAATGATAATTTGTGGACAGAAATTCAACAAAATCCTGAATTACTTATTTTCCAAGAAAATGTTGGT
Organism: Limonius californicus; assembly: GCA_014611495.1. Classification (NCBI taxonomy): domain Eukaryota; kingdom Metazoa; phylum Arthropoda; class Insecta; order Coleoptera; family Elateridae; genus Limonius; species Limonius californicus. The sequence continues at coordinate 358 of JABXWE010068058.1, read as the reverse complement.
GTGAAATTGGATACGACAAATTTTACAGTACAAACGCTGGTGGACTTATTTTTTTCGGATGAATTTCTTGCATTACTGGTGGAACAAGCTAATTTATATGCTGCGCAAGAAATTGAAAAACGCAAAGCAATAAAAAAATCTAATAGGTTATCAAAGTGGCAAGACGTCAGTGCTGCAGAGATGAAAGTTTTTATTGGACTTTTATTGCAAATGGGACCTTGTACTTTTCCATCAATTGAACATTACTGGAGCACAAACAAGCTATATAATGTAAACTTTTGGCGCTCACATATGAGTCGAAATCGATTCCAGTTGTTACTTCGTTATTTTCATTTGGTTGATAACTCAATACCATCTG
>JABXWE010068056.1:0-13012 GCA_014611495.1 Limonius californicus | reverse complement strand
AAGGCAACGAGAAATCACTGTCATTAAAGACCAAATGGGTATCACTAGTATAATCATCAAGGCATCACGAGTAAGTTCAGAACAAATTATTCTGGAGTTTCAAGTCAACCAAGCGGATTTCCCGGGAGGGGGGGGGGGGCAGTTGTGAACAGAGTTATGAGAAAAGATATGAAAATTGCGACGTGGAATGTTCAAAGTTTATACCAATCAGGAAAATCAGATAATGTCATAGCCGAAATGAAAAGACTAAACATCGACATTTTTGGTATAAGTGATGTGCAGTGGCAAAATAGTGCAATACCAAAAACATCGAACGGGTTAATATATTACTCAGGAAATGAAGACAAAAACCACAGATATGGAGTAGGAATAATACTGACAACAGAAGTCAGCAAATCAGTAACAAATTCTATTCCTTATTCAGATAGAATTGCATTGATTCAGTTAAATGCCCAAAACAGAAAAATTAACATTATCGAAGTATATGCACCAACGGCAGATAAAGAAGACGAAGTAATAGAAGAATTTTACGAACAATTAGCGACCATTCTGGAATCAGTCAAAAAAACACGATAAAACCCTCCTAATGGGAGACTTTAACGCTAAAATCGGGTCAAGTAGCACAGATTATTATAGTGGCAATTATGGACCGGGAGAGGAGAAAGGCTTGCAAAATTTTGACAAACTTATGTATTCATAATAACCAGGGTCCGGATTTATATGTATTCGCATATTCTTTTTGCTGTTACATAGAACATCAAAATTTGGGATTTTTACGTTTTAGCATAAAATGAGCTACTTTACAAAGTTTTATTCCGCATATAACTGCATATTTAGGATGTTTACCGCATATTTTACATATTTCGCGATATAGTAGCATATTTCGTACTTATTTTCCATATTCCTTACTTTTTCTTAAATTTTAAAACATACGGTTTCAAATTCCTGGAATTTTTAAATGGCAAAAATGCGTAGCAACTCGCTACTAGTGGATGTAAAATGCAACGTGTATTTTCTTATTCTTATTATTAGAATGGTTTTACAACAACGGTTTATAGGATTAAGATTTTAAACTCTTACAATAGTAGTAAATCCTAAAAACATGCTAGGTATTCTATTAGAATGACCAGACAAATTCAGAAACTTGTACAATTGTATGCAGCATTGTAACATTATGTAATAATTATTTATAAAAATGTTACGAAGAGCGAATGAATGCAGTTAAAGAAAAGTTTGCTTCCCAAAATATTTGGATTTCAGTCGATGAGAGAGCAGACGTCTACGGACGAAACGTAGAAAATTTGATTGTCGACGTATTAAGTGACACGGAGCTTCCGATACCTTACCTGATTCAAACGAAAGCAGTAGAAAAAACTAATCACGCCACTGTTGCCCGGTTTGTTAATGAAGGTTTAACATATCTATACGCACCGCAACCTGTAAAGTCAGAAAATGTAAAACTTCTAAGGTCAGATACTGCTACATACATGATTAAACCAGGACAGGCTTTGAAAATATTTTACCCCGATTTGATTCATTTGACAAAGTATGGCTCATGCTTTTCATAGAATTGAATAGGATATCCCCTGGTCAACAAATTAGTTAATAGCGGGAAAAAGCTAAGCGAAGTCGCTCCTGAATTGCCATTACCACCACTACCCATAATTACTAGATGGAGAACTTGGATTGAAGCTGTAATATTTTATTGTGAAAATTTCAATAAACTAAAAGAAATATTTCAAGAAATTGTTGATGGTTCTAAAGCCGTTTTGGAATGTAGGACGTGTGTAGCAGAGTAGAAGATCGTTCAACAATTAGCTTTTATTAAAACATATTTTTCAATTTTCCTAACTTCAATAAAAGTTTTGGAAAGTACGCAGGTATCGATAGCTTGTAAACGGTTCCAGGAACCATCGGGAAAACCGTTAGTTCCTAGCTAGACGCTATTCTGAAAAAAAAAACCGGACTACAACACACTCTATAGAATAAGTAAGATTTTATAGAGTCAAAGCCGTCAAATTTAGGCTGCATGGAGTATGTTCCAATAACTTCATGTGCGTTGAACGCTCGTTTTCCATGTACAAAAAAAAATAACTTCCGAGAGACACAATTTTGCAATGGAAAACGTATATAAAATGATGTTTCTTTAGTGTAACGCGGAAAAACAAATCATAATATTTTTATTATTATTTTATGATATAATGATTAATTCATATTTGCAATTATTTTTTAATATGTATCTAACTCTTAGTTCAAGGTTTCTATGTAAAAAAATTACAAAAATAAACACTTCCAAGCGATATTTAAAATTTTCTACATCGTGTTTGGTATGCTCAGTAGTTTTCATATATTTTAAATTTTTACCGCATATTTTTAGTTTTTAGCACATATTTTATATATATTCACATATATTACAGCATATTATAGCAGATTTTTAGCGGATAAAAAATGCATATATAGGAACTTTTTAGCGTATATAAATCCGGACCCTAATAATAACTAACACCTTTTTCAAACTGCCTTCACGAAGACTATATACATGGAAGTCCCCTCGAGATGCAGTGGGTCATATAGTTAGAAATCAAATAGATTATACTTTAATGAGTAAAAGTTTCCGAAATAGTATCACATCAGTAAAAAGTTAAAACATATCCAGGGGCTGACATAACATCTGACCATAACCCGGTAGTAACAACGATGAAAGTGAAGTTAAAGAGACTCAAAAGTAAAATGGAATCCAAAAACATGGACATAGAAAAAGTAAATAATGAGAAAATGAAGGAAAAGATCACAAGTGAAATTAAGGTAAAACCAAGAAACGCAAAACTAGATATTAAAACAAACAACGTTGACAGTTAATGGAATAGTATAAAATAAATAATTTTAAACGTGATCGAAGATAAACTTTATCCAGAGAACCTCCGAAGAAAACAACCGTGGAGATTTTAGAGTTAATGGAAGAAAGAAGAGAACATAAAAACGTAAATGAAGAAAAATATAGAACTGTGAACAGGCTAATTAAAACTAAAATAGGGGTAGCAAAAGAAATATGGATGGAGGAAATATAGGCAGAGAATGAAGAAGATCAGAATAAATATGATAATTTCAACATGCACAAAAAAATCAAAATGTTATCAGGGCTAGGAAGAAGAAAGCAGGCAAGTGTACTTAAAGACAAAATCAGAAAAGTTATTATAGAACTTGAGGAAAAATTGAAGAGGTGGAAACAATATATAGAAGAACTATTCGAGGACGAAAGAACACAAAAACTCAGCTACAACGAAAACGAAGTTCTTAGTCCAGAAATTATAGCAGAAGGTGTACAACATGCAATTAAAAACACTAAAGCTGGTAAAGCCGTGGGCCCAGATAAGATACCATCAGATTTAATAAAGCTAATAAAAGATCAAATAGATGTGCTACTAAATCTGTTTAACACTATCTATAAAACTGGAATAATCCAGAAATAATGGTTACTGCCTATATTCGTAACGCTTCCCAAACAAGTAAATGCTAAAGAATGTAGCGATCGTAGGACGATAAGCTTAATAAGTCACACACTAAAAATCTTTTTAAAAATAATACACAATAAAATATACCGGAGACTTGACGAAAATGTAGCAGATACACAGTCTGGATTTAGAAATGGGTTTGGCACAAGGGAAGCTCTCTTTAGTATTAACGTCCTCGTACAAATATGCCTTGATATAAATGAAGATTTATATGTATGCTTTGCAGGCTTTCAGATAGCGTTCGACCAAGTAAGACCTGATAAGCTTGTAAACATACTCATTATTGAATATATAAGGGGCGGGGATGGCTCACTGGTAGAGGAGCCAAGTTTTGGATGTAACAGTCCAAACGCTTCCCGGTTCGAATCTCTCCAGGGTCGGAAATTTTTCTAATTCCCTGGGTGGTCGGTACTGGGTCCCGGCCTCCATTTGCCATTGGGGATCAAATTAATGGTACTCCTCGTATTATAATCTGCAGAAAACGAATTTTATGATTTTCACAAAAAACACAATTTACATGCTAATCTAATAGTAAACAATATAACTATAGAAAGGGCAAACTCTTATAAGTACTTAGAGACTTGGCTTGAATCCACCAGACAACAGAAAAAGCATAAGCGAACAAGAATTGAAACCACTGGAGGAGCTTTTCTAAACATGAAAAATTTGTTAACTAACAGAAGTCTAAGCATAGAATTGAAAATGAGAATGGTTAGATGCTACATTTTAACGATATTAATGTATGAGATGGAAGCGTGGACATTGAAGAAAGAAGATATTAAAAGATTAGAAGCGATAGAGATGTGAATTTACAGAAGATTACCAAAAATATCGTACACAGAAAGAGTGACAAATGGAGAGGTGCTTAGAAGAATGAATAAGGAATTAGAAGTAGTGAAAACAGTGAAAAGAAGAAAACTACAGTATTTCGGACACATTATGAGAGGGCCGAAATATACATTGCTACAACTCATAGTCAAAGGAAAAGTAAAGGAAAAAAGGAACGTTGGACGAAGAAGAACATCCTGGCTGCGCAACCTTAGAGAATGGTATGGCTGCAGCACCATCGAACTATTTAGAGCAGCCGTGAATCACGTACGATTAGCTGTGACGATTGCCAACCTCCAGTAAGGAGACGGCACCCTCAAGAAGATGACAACACACAGCAGGCAGGTTAAATACGGTTACGCACTAACACGGTAACCCGCAGAATAGGGCTCTGTTATGCATTACACAAACTAGCTTAGTCTTGCCTCACACCAAAGTGATGGGCCTACAAGGCCTGTGATTTTTCAATTTCAATTTTCACAGTATATTGGGTCATAATATATACGTCACCCTAAAATTAAGACTATCTGTATAAATTATAACTCAATGGCTGTTTAGGAGTTGTCCTCCTCTTCCGCCGGTCCTATATGAGACATATGGTAAAAAAAAGTTCTAAATAATTAGGGGAAGGTTGCCGGGATTGGACCGGCTCCTCGAATGAACCGCGTCGGTTTTGGCGCTATCTAACCGTTATTATTGAAAGGTACTGTACCAATCTCTTGTCTTTTGGTGCTTGCCTGTAAATACCAAGCAGCGCCTGGATGACATGTGTGGTTAAGAAGTTACCGGGAAATCACGTTATGTTAAAGGTGCATTATAAAATTACGCTCCCTTGCCTAGTGAAATCCCAAGCAAACAGGTAAGATTTGCTAATTATAATATATTTTGTCTGAAAGCGTGTTTATATGGCCATGTTTTAAAGTCGTTTTGTATGCAATTCATTAATATTGCACAATATTATAAAACATAGCCTTACAAAAAGTGCTGTTGCCGCAAATGAACCGGTCACAGTTTCGTCAAATGGACCGGTCCAATTGAGGAAATGCACCGGTTCATTCAAAGAATCTGTTACACCGCTACGAACTTTTTAACTGATCGTTAACAATAAACATGATATTTTAGTTATGCCGAAAAGAAAATATTGTGCGTGGACAAGTGAAGAATTGCAGTTGGCTCTCCGTGAATTTAGAAATGGAAATCGCGGTTTAAATGAATGCGCTAGGATCTACGGTGTGCCAAAAGCGACGCTAAAACGACATCTCGACGAAACAAACAAAATTGCCAAAGGAGAAAAAAAGTTTCATGGAGGTGTGTCGACATTTAGTACTGAGATAGAAAATGAAATAAAGGCTCATATAATGAGGTTGGAGGAATTTATGTTCGGTTTAACACCAACTGATATAAGAAAATTAGCTTTTGATGTCGCAGAAAAAAACAGTATAGCACATAGATTCAACAAGAACAAAAAGCTGTTGTATTGACGAGTACCCCATATAAAGATGAATTAACAGAGAACAAAAGCAAATCAGCCAAATCCAAGGACAATAAATATGGCAAGAAGGCCCTGTTCGGAAAAAAACAAAGTCAGTCAAAGTCATCAAATTCAGATCAACCGTTCCCTTGTACCAGTAACAGTAATTGCAAACCTTCTACGCCCGGTGTTAGTAGAAAGAAATCATCTTGGTACTGTTTCTTATGTAAGAAACATGAAAAGATCGACATGATCCAGTGTCAAGATTGTAAAGAGTGGGTCCATGCTATGTGTGCTAATGTGAGCCCACAACGCAAAATTTATTTTTGTCCCAAGTGTTTAGGCTTAGAAGGCTATTATCATATCATTTTTTAATCCAAACTTACTTTTATTATCCCTTTATATTTTATTACATTTATAATTTTTAATACAGTTGTAATAAAAACCTGAGTTATTTTCTTTACTTTTGCAACAGATGCAGAGGGTTCAATTGAGGAAACCTATGGTTCAATCGTGGCAACTAGTTTCCACGATTGGAACAATCTTAGAAGTTTGGAAAACAATTTTTCTAACCTTTGTAGATTGATTGCATTTTAGGTCAACAGCTAAATTTACTAAGCGAAGATGTTGAGGTATATGACCCTTACACTGTTTCTTCTTTAAGAGCATAAAACACTGTCAAAATAATTAAAATGTAAAAATCGGTCCAATCCTGGCAACCTTCCCCTACATGTTAAAAAGTTGGTATTAAAAAATAGTAAAACATATTATATCATGATTTATGGCGCTAGCGGACTGCTAGTGGGGCTTCTTTCGGGATGTCCTGTAGGTCTTCGGAGATGGCCGGGGCTTAGCCAAGGAAAACGGCAGGCGGATGCCTTAGTTTTTTCTTGGGCTTCCTGCGGATGGTGGCTAGGGTGCTTAGCGTCCTGGTGGCTTCCTCGCGTTCTTGTTTGATTGCCCTGATCACGTAGCGGCCCCGGACTGCAGGGAGACGGCCTTCAATCGGGCAGATGCCGGCCAGGTCACATACTTCCCCCGATGGATGAAAGCGCTCCAGGCGTAACATCCTCCTCGCGATGGCCCTCTCTTTGCTCCAGAGCTTCTTCATGAGGTGGGGCGCGGTGGTGCTAGAGCAACAAGAACGGTAGTCAATCATAGGCCGGATAAACGTTTTACAGGACTGTGAAAGCTCCATAATACTAATAAAAAAACAATATTGGATGATGAGTATAGCCTTTACAATTTCATATCACTTATAACTACTTAACTTAGGAACAATTCATTCATTATGCGATAGCGTCGCATCGCCCTTAGGAACTATCCATCTTTTGTCATCAGCCGGAGAAAGTGCGACATTCTCCTTATTTTATACATTTCGACAATTCTCTATTTTTATATTATTCTGAACAATGTTAGAATTTACTCCTTTCGGCCCTTTCGTTGTTTTTCCATCAACTTCAAATTCTCCTTCCACCTTCCTAAGGTACGCCTTTGCGCCCGTTCCATAAAATTCCCAAATTATTTTACCGCATTCTCGTATTTCATATCATATCAACTGTGGATTCAAATTTGATGTATCATACTGGCTTACACCTTACACTATTTTTCATATATTCATAAAAATCATCAGTGAATGTTTGCAAAATGAGTGAGTTAGTGTCACAATAGAGTAACTGTACTTTATCGCGAAACGTTTAGAGTTGTAATAAAACTCGTGCATAAATAATTTTGAAATTTCCACTACAGTAAAACCCGTGGGTTTATAATATGTCATCTGTGATTTCTCCATATGAATGTTTACATCAACTGCCGATCCCTTTACTACGTTTTATACACATGATTAGATGTTTACATTTTCTTCACAGGACATACGTTATCAAAACGATTACCTAACACAAACATCTAACAAAGCCAATATACTTTGTGAATATTATAATCCCAACGCTTTCATATCTATCCATATGCTTATAACAAACCAATGTAAAAAGAAGTTGAAGGAACAAAATAACACCTTACATAAATTACTACAAACGATACCCAGCAGGTTTGTTGGCCTGTCTAACAACACTACCTGAGTAATGTATTTTTTTAGCATTATTATACACATGATTAGATATCTACATTTTCTTACAAAGGGCGTATGTGATGAACACAACTACGTGACACAAACATCTAGCGACAAGGACAAGGAGTTCTTCGTCAAGGTGCGACGTTAGCATAACAAATGGTGGAGGCGCCCGTCGTATTTATGTTGAATATATAGAGGCCAACATTACGAAAGCTATGGAACATTAATATGCAATTATAATTTAGAGTTTACAATTTTTGGATTGGGTTTCCTAAAAACATATTTAAGTCCTTCTACTCCAACGTTGCGAGCTACATTTAAATATATATTTTCATTAAATTTTCTACTTAGATATGCTGATCATTTAGCCAAACTACCATCATAAAGCAGACGGGAGGATTCAAACTTCCGAAGATCGCATTATAAAACTAATCCTTTATCACTACGTCACACTGACGGCAATCGCGCGTCGTATTTGGTGATATTACTACGCTGCATGTATACATTTTTTCAATGTTTTTCAAATTTATCATTTAATTTGGTATTATAAAAATAAAAATAGAGATAGTCTCTCGAAAATTAACGTCCCTTCTTTTAGTCTTTTGCCATCAGCATTGATTGAAAGCTGTTCATCCGTAAACATTTGCAAATGTTTGTGAAGAAGTTTGTCAATGCAGATGTAGTTTATGCTGCTCAAAGCAGTTAACGAATATTTAATACCATTGATTATAGAAAAAAAAAAGCAACAAGTAAAATAACACCTGCAAATACTTTCATATTTCAACTAATAAAAAGGATTGACATCTTGTTGGTATTAATTTAGTAAAATTATTACAAAGATATTGTGGAATCGTATCCCATTATTCTCTGAGACCAATTTGAAATTCCAGAATTGTACGTGGTAGCATCAGGGAGGATTTTCTGGCCAGACCACTGTATGAATTCCCGTCCCATCATGCCATGGAGAGCCATTCTGAACCAAATAAAAATCCGTATGACCTCCAGTACTTATCCCGGCCCGTACAAGTACGTTCAAGTAGAACACTTTACCTGATGTAGGGCTATTGTCTGTATTTTCAATACTTCTCATAATATTGGTTTCAATAAACATAATAACAAGCAGCATTGTTATGTGATTTTAAAATTTGCCGCTACACTTTATTAATTCCGTAATTGCTTTGCCGCTTCGTTAGAATGAATATCGCTATTTTAAATTGAGTTCTTATTCTGGATTACTATTTTCATTATTTTGTTTTGTCTTTCGAAGTCCGAGATATGTTAATAGTTCCTTTGTGTGAAATCTGCAAGCTCTTGTTTTTCTCTCGCGTTTGACCTCTGACGGTTCCTACAATCCACGTGTCATAAGATTCCTTCTGGAACTTTTTCGTAAGATTTCGTCATGTTGTGCAACCTTTTGAGGGGAGAAGTGAGGTCCCGTTGCATTTTTGGGTTAGTCCCGTTCAGAACTCGGTGGGCTCCAGTTATCCGAAATCTCCATCAATCGGCAACTGTATTTACGTAATATGTTGCAGTGCCGGCTTTACAGTTTTTTTATTGAGTGGAAGTCAGACTTTCGAAAGCGACGGTTGAACCCTGGAGATCGTTCGTTCCTTTTCCTCGCGGCGTTTGCTATCTTGCGTTATCGTACCGTTTTTGTTTGCTGCAGGGCAAACGTTAATCGACGTAACCGTCGGATAAAGATATAAGCGATAGTAAAAGGTACGCCTTGGTTTTGGACAATTAAAGTTTATAATTGCTCCTGTCGAACTTAGTTCGGATTGGTGTGAGGTTAAAAGGAAATAAATAAATATGGTGCAAGTGTGTTGCTGGAACTTGGTTTGTTCCCGTTGTTCGAAAAAGTCTCCTCTGTCTACGCTAGCTGGCCCAGTGGAAACCAGCCCGGCATTCTCCAGGGGCGTAGCAGCGACATCGCTCCCAACGCGGCCCCGAAAAGCGTTGTTTTCTTGGCCCCTTTATTTTCGACCCCGCATCTGGAACGTCAAGGTTGTGCCTGTCTACAAAATTCGAGGTAAAAACTTCCAGTTTGGTGTTTTTGTGAAGCGAAACTTTACGTGCAACTTGCAAAATTCATTATTGAAACTTTTAGTATCTAGAAACAGGAAGCGACCTTCAGTTGCGGACTGTATTTGTTCGAAGTGTAAAGTACGAGAGAAATTTTGTGTTACACATTGTATTTTCCTGTAAACTTTGTGCCTTTGACCACACAGAGTCATTTTAACATAAATATTGTGTGTCAAGGACGGCAAGTTTTATTCTCCGAGTGCTCAAGAATTAAGATTCTGTAATTCGGATTTTTGGTGTTAAACTTGTCATATTTTAACTAATATTCATATCATTATATGTGTTTTAAAGTTTACTGTGTCTTATTGTGTCTTTTGTACTTGTTGTGTAAGGATTTTGCAAGCTTTAAATATACAGGTGAAGGCACAATTAAAGGTAGGTTCCATTCCCGTAGCTGTTGGTCCTTGGTTTTCACAAGAACCTTGTAACCAGCTGGATTTGAAAGGTGGCGCCCACTTATTTCGACGCATCCTGTATACAACTTTAAGCATTTTCTCTATAAGCGATTTTTACGAACTCCCCCTACACCATCTTTTTTTGTTTGCGGGTCCAAGAAAAGCGCGTTTGGACCGTAACAAATTTGGCGCCGCAACGTGAAACTTTTTTGGACCGTAACAGCATTTTTAACTTTACGCTGTTAGATCACAAAATCAATATTACCCGTAAACTTTGTTTGAGTATGCTACAGTAGATCCCAATCGTATTTCCTATAACCGGAAGTGACATCAGGTTCTGATTCAAGATTCTGAATAGCTATATTTTTTATTCTATACTCTTGAGATACGCAGAAACAGCTTTAAAATAAATTTATATATACATATATTTTCAGTTCAGAGATAAAAATGTGGGTCATTCAATTTAAAATTTTCGAAAATTAATATCATTCTTAAAGGCAAACTTCGCCAATCAAAAAAAAAGCTAGCTTTATAGGTCTTGTAGCCCATTACCACGTATCAAAATTTTATCAAAATCCTAAGAAACTATTTCCAAAAAAAATATACTTTTTAAATTTCATGTTTGAAAGTGCGGCATTTTTGAAATTGTATCAGTCTTAAATATTTTATGCAAACTGGAATTCTGATACTTAATAGCTATTAAATAAATTAAAGTCAACTGTATTGACATTTTCTGAGTAAACAGGACTTGCAGTTTTTGTTTTGAAATTATAAAGTTTGATAAAAGATCATTCCATGCCTATTAACGCCTAATGCTTCTAAAAAATGTGTCTACTGTTACAAGTTTTGGAATTTTTAAAAGCGTCATATAATTTTTAACAAATTCTTATATTATTAAGATATTGTTGGCTCACTTACGTGCTTGCGTGCACCTGCCCATACTCACAAGTGTTTGTATTCGTATCCGACCAAAACAGATATTTCCATTTAAATGTTAAAGTCGAATTTTTCACCTGTTTACCCATCCGCATAACTATTGAAGGGAAAAGTAAAAATATGAAGATCTTATCATCTTTATCATCTAACCACTTGTACACCTGATAAGTAATCGTTGGCATTCGCAAATATATGCATGTTCACCTAGTTTGAAAGATTAATATCAAAAGTGAGTAAGCATAGTACTTCTTAAACCTTCCATATGTTTAATATTTGCTTAAAATTGCTAATCATGATTATAGGCTAAAATTTTGTGATAACATTAGCACCTCCCACCAGTTCCATACAGCACACACAAGTTATAAAATAATTCTAAAATATTATCAATGTATTAGTGAGACCAGTTCAGTTATACACACTTACCGAAAATGTGCAAAGTACTCATTTTAACTATTATCATTTTTTCATACAGTAATGGTGCAAGAATATTGGGAATTGTGCCAACTCCCTCCTTCAGTCATCAAATCGCATTTCACCCTCTGTGGAGAGAACTTTCATTACGAGGACATCAGCTAACGGTATTAACAACAGATCCAATAAATGATCCAACACTTACAAATTTGACTGAGATCGATTTGCACTTTGCTTATGAAACATGGAATAATAAACTTGATGATTTGATGTCTAAGGGCTCCGTAAATCCTTTAACAATGCTGAATGTTTTTTTCAGTACACTTAATCTTATAATTGATCAAGAATTACAACATCCAGCTGTACAAAAATTAATCAAAGATACAGACGAACATTTTGATCTGTTAATGATAGAATTTTTGTCTGTTTCAATGTTCGCATTCTCTGAAAGATTTAAGTGTCCATCAATAGCGATGACATCTTTTGATGCGCCTTCTGGGATTTATGAAGTTATCGGAAATCCAGTACATCCTATTGTAAATCCGGATTCTAGTCTTCCATTTTCAGACAACTTAAATTTCTTTCAACGTGTTATAAGTGTTTTGTACAATATATTTACAAAACTTTACTATCTCAGTGTTCTACCTTCGGAACAACTACCAGTTGATAAACATTTTGGCAAGGGATATCCTAGTTTAGAGGAAATTACGAATAATATAAGCTTGTTATTTGTAAATGTTGACCCAGTTTTCCACCAAATAAGACCTTTAGTTCCCAGTGTCATACAAATTGGTGGTGCCGCTCATTTGCAATCTGCCAAGCCCTTACCAAAGGTATTTTTTAAATAATAAGAATGCAATCATATTAGACAAGTATCCATAATGTTTTTCTAATATTTGCTGATATTAAATTTTAGGATTTAAAAAAACATCTTGATGCTGCATCACAAGGCTTTATATATTTCAGCTTGGGTTCAAATGTTAAAAGTAAAGATTTGGATGAAAACCTACGTAATACAATATTACAAACTTTTGCTGAACTTCCATATGAGATTCTATGGAAATTTGAGTTGGATGGTTTACCAGGAAAACCTGCAAATATTCTAATATCTAAGTGGTTCCCTCAGCAAGATATATTGAGTAAGTTAATGCGTGCAGTTGTAATACATGAATTCAGTATGGGCTTCGGACTAATTTGGACACTAATATATAATATATTATGCTGAGTGCATGGTTGACTAATATAAGCACTAGGTTTTTTAATGCTCCAAATGCAGTGTTGGGTAGTAACTAAGTAAAAGTAACTC
>JABXWE010068049.1:0-11070 GCA_014611495.1 Limonius californicus | reverse complement strand
AAAAGCAGTGGCGTATCACTTTTCTCTTTACAATGATTCAATGCAAATCCCGCACGAACGCCACTGGCAAGAATAAAAAATTATGTTGTACAGCAGAAAATGCCTTTTGATGCATAGAAGATGCGTACTACGTTTCACAAAAATATCTAGGGTCATACCAAAGTTATCATAAAAAAAAGATTTTTTTCTTAAAACTTTTAACACCCTGTAGTTCAAAAGTTAAGACCTTTAGGACACATGTTCATATGAAGTTTTTTTCTCAAAATGGACCCAAGAATAACCTCCTTAAATATTAGCATGTTATTATTAAACACCCTGTATGCATGTGGATAGTAAAATCAAGATGTATAAGACCGTCGTGCATCCGGTACTAATCTATGCAACAGAAACCCGATCAGAAACAAAAAGGACAGAACCAAAAGTACAAACCATAGAAATGAAGGATCTCAGATCAATACTAGGAATCTCTTTAAAATATAGACAAACAAATACATCAATAAGAGAAGCATGTCATTTACAAGTCGTTGCCAAACAGTCCAAAGAGAGAAAACGGCTGTGGAGTCAACACGTGGATAAAATGGTAAAAAATCGAATAGCCAAGATATGCAAAACACAATACCCTGACAGATATGGGCTGGACAGATTAAGGGAACGGTAGACGAAAAATGAACCAAAAGAGTGATGGACTGGTGACCAGCATTGATGAATGAAAACATCAGAGAAGGGGTCGGAAAACAATGGCACGGACAAGCACAGAACAGAAATGAGTCAAAAAGAAAAGGGAAGATATACGTCCAACAATGGACAGAACCCTCTTGGAGAAGAATTAATAATCCTTATTTACATTTGTTTATGTAACCTAACACCGGATTTCGACAAAAAACTGCATTCCTTAGTTTACAAACATTTTTTTAGCAGGTTGCATTTAGCCTGTGCAGTAAAATAACACAAGATGGATGATGCAAAGGAAATAGTAAGCAGAATACAACAGGCAAAGTAGGAATTCTACAGAAGGAAAACTTTACTAACGTCTACGAGTACCTCGACGTATCGTATTATGGAAGTTAAACCTGGACGATAGGAAAACAAGAGAGGAAAAGACTTCAAGCCTTTGAAATCTGGTGCCTTAGTAGAATGCTGAATCTGGCACGGGTGGACCATGTAACGAATGAAGAAGTACTTAGAAGAGCAGAAGAAGCACCCACCATCTGGAAAGCAATTACAAAAAGAAAAGATGAACTGGTGGGACATATCTTAAGACATGGAGGCATACTGCTCACTATTATGGAAGGCAGAGTGGATGCGGCCAATTCTAGAGGAAGACTAAGATTAAGTTACATAAAACAAATAGCGGATGATGTCGGAGCCACAAATTACAATGAAATAAAAAAAGTGGCTCAAGACAGTAGAGCATGGTGAGTTGTATCAAACCAATCTAATGACTGAATACCCAGAGAGAGAATAGAGATTGCGACGAGTTCTTGACCGGCGGGAAAGGTAGGGAAATTCGTTCGCAAGGTTGTAAGTAGAAAGTTTGAACAACTAACTGAACGGTACAGTTTATATTGATTTCCTAACAGCTTCGACGTATTGGGAAAAATGTAAAATGAAATAAGACACAATTCAATTTGTATTCACCCTGTATAGAAGGTACAAGGTTAAAACAGCTTTTACGAAATATATTACTTTCGGCATGGCAAATAAATGTATAGTACATTATGTATAATAAAGCTTTTGATAAAGGTTAGCTGTGGTCTATCGTATCTTTACTTATCGCAACCTACTAACTTGACTTGGCAAAAGTAAAAGTAGGTACAGTTCTGTTGCTACAATGGTTTTTACTTAAGACCACATTATTTATATCTAAATGCCATTAAATTAAGATATTGACCAGCTACGTTTTCTGTATTAAGTTTCTTGAAGTCTTTCACAACAGACATAAGCTGATGTTTAGACTTCTGAATAAGCATGGATGGATTCTTTACGTTAAGTTCTTTCAGAATTGTTAACTTATAGAATATTCAGTCCAAATACAAAATTGCGAAGAACGACGGTCGACAATACATCATTAAAATAATGCCACCCTACGATTTTTCTTACATTACAAATATGTTGCAAAACATAACATAATTACATTTCCATACCAGATATACGTTATGTGAGATCAAAGGAATAATGCGTGTGGTTTTAAAATATCACAGAAAGCCAGAATGCGGCATACATATTATATGTTATATTATTATACTTATGTTTAAACTAATTTTAAGGTTGTGATTGTGTTTATTTAGGAGCGGGAAAATGTTTTTAATGTAAAGAAAATCGTATGGTATGCTCAGTGTATTTTTCTTCTTATTCTTTTTCCACTAGCGCTACAATCCAATATTATCGGCCGCATTTCTACAGAATTCTTAGTTTAGATTAAATATACCGTTTTTTGAGGTATGCACTTATTCAATCCATTGTAGACTACTTAGACATCTTAGTGTATGTTTATCATCGATATTTACCACACAACTTCGAATATCTTACAGAGAATCCATTCAGTTTGTTAGATAATTCAAACGGTATCTTTTATAAGCCAGGAAAATGTGAAAACATTCACACGAGAACCGCAACTGGTCGACGTTCCTATTTAAGTATTGAAACAACCAATATTTTAAGCTCTTAAATGAAAACCAATTGAACTTTACTATGATAACTGTTAAGAAAAGGTATTAGAGATTATAAACAGTCTGACTCAAGACATACAGTTTGTTTTTCATGACCAATCTTTAGAGGAAATGATATTGATTGATCTGGAAGCATATCGAAGTAAGACGTCCTTTATGATAATAAAACTGCTGCAGCATAATTTTGCTTTCTTAAATTGAACACCGGCAGTGTAATTTGCTTGAAAACACTCCCAGCCAAGGTTTAAACCACAAAATCCTTTGGCTGTCGTATTATGAAGATTATTTTCCGGCAAAATCCTGGAATTAATGCGTATTTACAACGCAATTTAGCAGAGAATCTCTGCTATTTTATCACCTGTAATTATGTGGATTTCAGCTTTCAGCCAACATTTACAGAGGCAGATCATTATATCTGTTTGCTCAATTTAAACCAAACTTTTAAGGTACCTCTTGAGATTTTCCAGACTGATGGAGTTCCGCAATCGGATTAATACGCGTTCCGCATTTTCTGCTTACGGCAGATCTATCCTTTTTACAGTTTAGAATGCGTGGTTTCTATAAGCATTTCTCTTGATTTTAAGGATATCTACTTTATATTTCATTCATAACAAAATATCTCTATCTGTAAATTTATTTTGCTGCCTTCGATATAACTAACAATTTTTACTTTGGATAGAATTGACAAATTTGTTATGAGAAAGCGCAGTGATAACTCTCTTTCTACTTATAATATTAGGAAATGTAATAATGTAATGTTCGTACACTTATTAAAAATAAAATTGTAGTTCTCCGGTGGCGTTGCTATAGTAATGAGAAAAGTTTTGTACTGTACAAATTGCACCCGTTACAGAGTGGTATAATATTTGGAACAGCACAATGCGGAGGGCATCTTGGAAACTTTCAGAGCTTGGAGATTGTCAGGTAACATTATTACCAGTTAAAAATAAAATGTATACAGTATGTCCCTTATCTGAAGAAGAAGAAACGCACTGCGATAATCTGCATGAAAAACTGACACGAAAAGTTAAAAGCGTTTTGCTTTTTGAGGTCTAATTTTAAAAATACAGGGTGTGTAAGATTTTTAGAAAAGGCAACTTTTAAATGTAGAATAGTAGAAAATTTCAAAATATACAGCTAATTACGATTAGCGATTAATAATATTTATTTTAGCTCAGTAATTCAAGCCATTAAGCTGAATGTAGGGTAGGTCAATGAAAACGAAATAGACAGACTCGATTTTTCATATTTATCGTAATTTAAAAAAAAATCGCTAGGGCCCGTCGATTTTTGTTTTGAGGAAGAAACTTTTTGCATTTATTTTCAACCTTGTCCCTTCAACCTCCTAGGGGTGGTGAGCTTCACCACTAAAATTTTTAATAGGAAAGGGGATCTAGTGATACATCATTTTAAAGGGCATTAAATTCTCTTTTTAACGCTTCCTAGTTTTTCAAATTCGGATAAGTAGTTTTTGAGAAAATGCTTTTTGAAGATAGCAACCCGCTAAAAACCAATAATTCATGATTTTCACTTTTACCATAATTTACACCAGTAATGTTTTATTGATTAAGAAATTTACCTTAACTTTCACTTTATTAAATGTTCGAAATGTTGACCTCTAGCATGCATACAGTAGTACAGGTGTTGTTGAAAACGGTTTCGGACGTTTGGAAGCATTTCTTGGGTCATTTTCCGGTATTCGTTGTTGATCCGTTGACGCAAATCATTTAAGGATTTTGGCCGAGTAATATAAATTTTACTTTTTATATGGCCCCACAGAAAAGAAGTCTAAATGGTTTGAATCTGATGATCTCGCAAGTCACTCCACTGCTCCTCTTCGGCCAATGCATCTACTAGGAAATGTTTCGTCCAGATACTGACGAACAGCAACGGCATAGTGTAGAGGTGCCCCGTCTTGTTGAAACATCAACTCATTCACATTGCAACGGTCATTTTGTTCCATAATTTCAGTTATTACATTATTACATGATCTCGTATTAAATCCAAATACATTTCTCCAGTTAGATTTCATGGTAAAAACATAAAATTTATATTACTCAGTCAGAATCCCCAAATAATTTGCGTTAACGCATCAACAACGAATACCGGCGAATTACCCCAGAAATGCTTCAGAAAGTCCGAAACCGTTTTCAACCAAACCTGTACTAGTGTATGTATACTAGAGGTCAACATTTCGAACATTTAATAAAGTGAAAGTTAAGGTAAATTTCTTAGTTAATTAAACATTGCTGGTGTAAATTATGGTAAAAGTGAAAATCATGAATTATTGGTTTTTAGCAGGTTACTATCTTCAAAAAGCATTTCCTCGAAAACTACTTATCCGAATTTGAAAAACTAGGAAGCGTTAAAAAGAGAATTTAATGCCCTTGAAATTGATGTATCACCCCCTTTCCCACTTAAAATTTTAGGGGTGAAACTCATCGCCCCTAGGAGGTTGAAGTGACAAGGTTGAAAATAAACGCAAAAATTTCGCCCTCAAAACAAAATACACAGGTAAAAATTGACGATAAATATGAAAAATCGGGTTTGTTTCGTTTATATTGGCCCACCCTGTATATTGAAGCCTATATTTTAAACCAAAGAAAATTCTTTTTGTACGGGATAGAAAGCAGGAGTCACGAAGAAATAAATATTCAAGAAGAAGGTATTTCACTAGCGAATTTAATAGCCGATCGATAAAATAAGATAATACAGTTTCTTGCAAAAGTTTAGCGCTCCTTAGGGAAACTAAACAAGAATTTCTCGCCTTAAGTTCAGCATGTATGTTTATTAAAATGTGTGAAGGAATGCTATCTACATTCAGAAGACATGGCTACAAATCCTTGGAAGAAGTGGACACACGACACCATACTTAAAGATTGTAAAAAACATAACCTCAGCATAAGCTTCTTGTGTCAAATTAATTTAATTATGCAACACCAACACCACCTCGACACTACGTAAGCGATACTAGCGAGCATTACGATAATGATGATGATGTGATTGTATCAGCGGTAGAGATGTTGTGAGATTGTTACAGATTGACATATATTATCTACGGCTAAAGTTGAATTTTTAGGTAAAAAATGATGTTTCTGACTATGTACGTGACTGATACAATATGCTTACAATGAGGTTATGTTTCTATTTACTCCAGAAGCATGTAGATTGTAGGTGTTGCACATTCCCCATTAAAAGTTATAAATATTAAAAGAAAATTTGCTTATTGCTTTCTAAATTAAATTTATGTAACATAATGAAGAAGACAGGACAAGTGCAGACGCCCCGTAATTTCTATTACTCCTCTTTGCAATATTAAACTAATTTCCTAAACACTTCATACGCAATAACATCATCAATCTATTTTACACGTAATTGATTGTTATTCTAGCAGAATTTGTTCTTCAGCAAAATATTTTCAAAATGGAGCCTTCTAATTTGCACGATCGAGGAAGGTTGCTCAGTGGTAGAGTGTTTATCTTTAATTTGGGTGGTCTGGGGTTCCGGGCCGCCTGTTCTGACTCAGGTATCTCTTGGTTCTCCTGGGTCATTTAGGAAAATGCTGGGATAGTGTCATCCAATTCCATTATACATATTTCTTGGTCTTTCCTATCCTTACATTCCTGTTACTGACTGAATAGGGACTGAGGGTTTCGGTGCGGAATTCGTCTAACCCCTATAGCTGCCCGCCCTCTAGTGCGGAATGAACCTACGGTAACTTTCCTCTTTGTATGTATGCTGGGCAGGAGGCTAACCTAACCCGTTGAATAGAGAAGAGAAGTTCCACTATATGGTTTACGATTGTCATGACAACCGAGACCGATGGTTTTACGTGCCCTCCGAAGCACGACCCGTTGCATATATACCATTATATTGGTCCATCCATCCGAGTACTGATCAGCGTGGATTATTCTGCAGTAAATTTGATATGATATCTTGTCCTAAGTAATGACATAAAGGTAGATGGCATCGAAATCGAGAAAGTCTGTTCATACAAAATACTACGACATGAACTAAAAATCGGCAGAGACAATCAAACCTGTGAATTACAACGAAGATTGGCCTTGCATGGGCAGCATTTGGAAAACTAAAAAATATTTTTGGAAGTGACATCCCTATGTGTTTAAAACGCAAAGTTTACGACCAATGTGTTCTGCCTGTACTGGCCTATGGTGCAGAAACATTAACATTAACAAAACGCTCAGCTAATAAACTAATGATGGCTCAAAGGGCCATGGAAAGCGACAGACTAACAAACGTTTATATTCGACAGAAAACAGGGGTTTGGGATATACTAAAACGATTCACAACGGCGAAGTGGAAATGGGCAGGGCATATAGTCAGATCCAAGGATGGTAGGTGGACTAAGAAAATTTTAGAATGGAGACCACGTGAAGATAAAAGAAGTAGAGGTAGACCACCAACCAGATGGTCGGACGATATAAAGCGGATTACAAATAACTGGATTAGATCAGCTCAAGACCGGACTAAATGGCAGCAATTAGGAGAGGCCTATGATCGGCAGTGGACACAGAAAATGGCTGATTGATGATGATGATGATGAAGTTTGATATGCGTCCGTAGTGCTTGTCTACGCAACCGAAGTTAGTTTACAACTATTATTGTACTGTAGTATAAATTACCACAGATGATTAGAAGTAAATAAAAAACATTTTTGCTAAAAGGAGAAGTTTCCAAACAATTAGCTTGATTGTGTTCAAACTGAAATTAATTATGGGGAAACAGTGTCAGCACATACAAATAAACACAGTGATTATTTGCCAACGGTATCGCGAATTATACTTAACTGTTTCATATATAGGGTGTTAATGAATATCTGTTACCAATTTATAAGGCGCGTAGGGAGTTGAAAATAAACCAACTTTTAACAAGAAACTTAGATCCGGAAACGCACCGTTTTGGAGCTAAGACTGAACTTAGTAGTAATGCTCATAATAATTTTATTTCGATATCAAACACTACAATAATTGCTTAATATGACGACCGCAATCTTAGATGCATGCACTGCACCGCCGAAGCATATATTGGTATTATCTGTCAAAAATGCCAGGTGTTGTTTGGAGTTTTCGTGCTGCAGCAAGAATACGTCGTAGCAGATCTTTAGACTTGATAGGCGTCTCGTAAACCAGCTTCTTCATATGGCCCCATAACAAAAATTTAGAGAGTTATGTCCGAGGAGCTTGACGGCTACGGTACTGATCTCCCTCGGCCAATCCATTTGTCACCTCATACTTGGTTGATGTAGTCTCGGACAGCAAACGAAATGTGTGCTGGCATACGGTCGTGTTGCAGCCACATCTGTTGACGAATCCCTAATAGTACATACTTCTTCCAACCATTCTGGCTATACTTCTTGCAAGAAGGTTAAGTAAATGAAGTTGGGGAGACGAGGCGGACAACGGTACGGTTCAATTAAAAGACTATCGGAAATGCCAGCCCACACGTTGATGCCAAACTTGTGTTGGAATTTAACAGGGCGAATGCAGCGAGGGTGACAGGTCACAGCTTACTACCACCAAAAACCAATACAATCTATTCCCACAGAAACATTAGGTTATTTCGAGCGTCAGAATACCCGATGTTTTTATGTTAGAAAAGTTGATATCCATTTTTCTCTAGTTCTCTCTCTACCTAATCCGCGCATTTTGTAGTTCATAAGATTTTGAAGATTACGAATGACCATATTCTAGTACTCAAGAACCTTATTGAAAAATCCGTGGAGTACAATAAACCCCTAGCGCTTATAAATATGTGTTGATTATGAGAAAGCGTTTGATTCAGTAGACCAACACACAATACTAAAAGCTTTATCAGACTGCAGAATAGACTACCGATATTCGACACTCATCAAACATATTTATGAAAATGCTACTGCATGTGTCAGGCTCCACGACAACACTGATAAATTCAATATAGAAAGGGGTGTCTGCCAGGGCGACACCATCCCGCCAAAGCTTTTCAATACATGTGCAAACAAGTAGACTGGGACGACCTGGGAGTAAATATAAATGGCGAGCGACTGAGTCACTTGAGATTTGCTATGACCTGGTTCTCATAGCCGATCGACTAGATGATGCTACCAAAATGTTAAAAGATCTGAACAAATTGTCACAGAAAGTAGGACTCAAAATACATTTCTCCAAAACCCAAATAATGACAAATCTCATGCGCAGCGAGGGCATATACATAGATGGTACCAGAGTGGAGGAAACTACTTCTTTCAAATACCTTGGACATGAGATTTCCATCGGCAAAAACTATCAAACCGACGAAATCATTCGAAGAATAGGCCTTGCATGGGATGCCTACGGAAATCTCAAATATGTGTTTAGGACAAACCTGCCAAATTGTCTGAAGAGAAAGGTTTACAACCAGTGTGTCCTCTCAGTCCTTACCTACGGCACGGAACCTCTAACACTGACTAAACGGACAACTAAGAAAATACGGGTTACACAACTAGCGATGGAACGATCGATGCTAGGAATCTCTCTCAGGGATCACATACCCAACACAGAAATACGCAGAAGAACAAGAGTTATAGATGCCGTGGAGAGAATAACTAGACTGAAATGGAACTGGGCGGGACCCAATGCAAGAACTACCGACGACAGATGAACAAGGAGAATCCTTGAATGGAGGCCTAGATCGGAAGCTTTTAGGAACAGAGGACGTCCCCCCACAAGATGGACCAACGACTTAAAACGCATTAACACCAACTGGATGCAGACAGCACAAGACCGAACGCAGTGGAAGCTTTTAAGGGAGGCTTACGTCCAGCAGTGGACCTTGATAAGCAGAATGATGATGATGATGATGATTTTGAAATTACTTACAACATACGAGTACATCTAATAAAAATTTTCTCAACATACAGGTAGATAATTACTGCTATAAGAATATGTAGCTGAAAAACGGTGCGTTTCCGGATATGAGTTTCTTATTAAAAGTTGGTCTATTTTAACTCACTTACATACACTGTAAATTTGTAACACGTATTCATTGACACTCTGAACAAAAAATAAATATTATTTTGTTATACTTTTTTTTTATATATTTATTATTTATTTATAGACTATGAAAACTATGACTACATGCAGTGTTTCTTCCATAAGTTCAGTATAGTCACTCCCAGTTCGGTAGTTTTCCTAATTTATAATAAAGGGATTGGTGAAATTTTAAGAAATAAGAATGCTTCGGTATTTGTTTATTGTGATGTGCATCAAATAAACATTCCTAATAATTTATTTTTTGTTAATGGAATTTTAATAAAAGAATAAAAAGACTTTTAAGAACAAACTGGAAAACTACTAAATAAATACTAAAATTTAAATTGTTTAAAAACGGAACTAGTAATTTTCCAAAACGAATTTTTTATGTATAAACCAGAAACTGGAGAGAACGTTAAGAAAATATAATGTTTTATTTCGAACCTCTACTTTTACAAATGCATTTTTTACGTTGTTTATGAAATCAATGCAATGCAGGAACGGAGGATTATACAGCAGAATTGCCAAGTGGCTTACATGTATTCTCTAGTTACAATTGTAAATCTAAGCAGTAGAAGTGTGAATAATAAATAATGCCTAAAAATGTGTTTAAAATAATTTTGGAAAAATAAAAATAATTAACAATAAAATATAATATTCTTTTATGCTTGTTTCTATGCAGAAATGTTTAGGAGTGCAATCTTTCACCTTCTGTTATCTTCTGGTAGATATTTTCTCTTAATTACTGTAAAACCACATTGTATTGAAAATTATTTGAATTTTTGAAAATAGCAAGCGTTCAAATATTTTTATTTGAATAAATCTCTAATAATAAATAAAATAAATTCCAACGGCCGTTCTGCCTCGCAAGGCAATACCAAATCAGCGAGGTATTCTACCTAGTAAATCTTCTCTGAAGTAGAAGTGTTTATACTTCCTGTAGTTCGGAGCCCACGTTAAGCTGTAGGTCCTCTATGCCTGTGGTACATTAAATTGCGCAACACAAGCATAGAAGAGAAGACCGCTGCGTCTCGTAAGAGACAAAGCACACAAAGAAGAAGACAAATAAATCTAAAAAAATTAACCAAACGTTTTGTGCAAGTATAATGAGAAGAAAGTAGGTAATTGAACAGAAAGGCAATTAAGTTCGAGAATTATTTCTGTTTGCGCTTTCTGAAAATTTAATGCATACTTCAGTTTCATAGATAAACTAATTTATCAATAATAAGGCAACTTCGAACTTTAGCTGGGCGCGAGAGGAGGGGGGATGGCCGAAGAGAGGTGGGAGGAATGTGCGCGCTGGCTGACGAGTTCGCTCAGGAGTCGACTGGGGAGGGACAGGATGGCGAGGAGGGAGAGGCAGTAGGAGGGGAGGGCAGTAGGCGGGGGAGGGC
>JABXWE010068047.1:0-10490 GCA_014611495.1 Limonius californicus | reverse complement strand
TTTGGGTTCCTGGAGACCCAAAACGGATATTTCCGTTAAAATCTCGATTTCGAAAATTTTCATGAATTCAATACTTACCCTATACCTATAAGGTATGGGAAAGTAAAAAACATTGAAGAAGTTAGAAGAATGATGAGAGATCGTAACAACTACCGGAAATGGCTAGAGGACCCAACGCCGTGAAGCATAAATGGGAAATGAGAGAGAAGAAGAAGAAGAAGTATTTGCTTATGAATACGTTTAAAAAAACATTCCACTGTACAGCAGGTACATAGAGTAGTCGCCGTTGTAAATAACGTCTTTGAAGAAAAAGAATTCTGCGCTGCTGCCTTCATAGATGCGAGTCAAGCATTTGACAAAGTTTGGCATACAGGGCTGCTATACAAGTTAAAAAAACGTTCTTCCTGATTAATTCTATTTGCTATTAAAATCCTATCTACATGAAAGGCATTTCCTAGTCAAACACGAAGAAGAGCTTACTAATCTATACACAATAAAATCTGGGGTACCACAAGGGAGTGTCCTTGGGCCAATACTTTATCTCCTATTATTGCTGACTGTAAAGCAGATTGTAAATAAAAATATGACGACAAATTAAAAATATATATATATGTATATACAGGATGTTTCGAAAATAATAGGTCACCGTATTCTATAATTAGTTGAACAGATCTAAAAGCAAAGACTGCTTAAGGCTAATGCGACATGACAGAATTTTGTACAAAATTTATTTACAATATTTTGTACATAATTCTGTAAGCATATATAACACGAACACGAATTTTGTAAACATTCTGTCTATGAGCATGCGCAAATAAGTCAAAATTATGTTGCCATGTATGAGAAAACTGTCAAAACAGTCATGTGACTGTGGATAATGTAGGTTTCTATCAAGGTTTCATAATAATTATGTACTGTTTTTTTTTTTCGAGATTTTGCCTACCCCAGAATCCATGAGGCTGGCCGCTCCGTCGGTGCGGGATTCTGAGCAACTTGCTCTACCCACCTGAGGTAATCTTGTTTTATAGCTCGACATATCATTTAAATTGTATTGCATTGGAAGGAATCGGCCCTGAGTTACCGCGCTAGCCGTGCGTGTTGGTAACTTAGTGGTGATCTAACTTACTAAGACCGAACATGGCCATCATATATCATATGCGACCATGCTTGTGACGTAACCCCACATTCAGCCACGTCATCGATTGCCTAGCCCTCGATTGCTGTGTCAGCTGACTACTGCCTAGGTTCCTAACTTGGTAGGGATATAGGATATGGTATGGTTAGGAATGGGGATTTTGGACCTAGTTCCTCTCAGAGTTAGGAGGTGAAAGAGAACCAAAGCTCCGCCGAGGTCGTAGAGTGTCTACCCGTTACCCGCAAAATTTTTAACAAAAACACTAACAAATAAACTTGACCAATATCAGCCATGTGAGAAAGCAGGCTTTCGTAAGGGATTCGACACAAACGATCATCTCCAAGCAGTTCGAAATCTTATAGAAAAGACCAAAGAGTATAATATGCCACTATATCTAGCCTTCGTAGATTTTCAAAAGGCATTTGATTCTATAGAAATACTAGCTATCCTAAATTCATTACAAAACAGTCGTGTAGACCGCAGATACACAAATATATTCCGGAACATATGGTATTTGATAAGGCAACTTTGACAGTTAAACTCCATACACAAACAAACCATATAAAAATTAAAAAGGGGGTAAGACAGGGAGATACAATATCTCCCAAATTACTTACATTGTGCTTAGAGGACATCTTTAAAACGTTTGACTGGGATAATAAGGGAATTAATATAAATGGCAAAAGGTTAAACCACCTTAGATTCGCAGATGATGTTTTACTCATAGCAGATATGTCTAGGATTTAAAAGAAATGTTATCAGATTTAGAACAAAAATCATTGGAAGTAGGGTTGAAAATAAATACTGCTAAAACAAAAATCATTAACAGTGAGGGCTTACGAACCAACATCATTGAAGATGTAGAAACTTATATCTATTTAGGGCAGACAATTAGCGTAAATAAAAACAACCAAGAAAAAGAGATAAACAGACGAATTACACTAGCATGGAGAGCGTTCAGCAGTTGGTGAGCAGTATTTAAAAGTAACATTGAACAACAACTAAAAACCAAACTGTTCAATCAAAATATTCTACCAGTTCTCACTTACAGCTTCCGAAACATGTACATTGACAAAACGAAATAAAAAGTCACTGGCGGTTGCACAGAGAGCAATGCTGCGGATAAGTTTAAAACATCGAAAACTCAATACTTGGATAAGAAGTAAAACGAAGGTGGAAGATGTAATAGTAAGGATACTGAAACAGATGTGGAGGTGGGCCGGACATGTGGTAAGATTGGAGAGGATAGTAGATGGACGAAAGTGGTAGTC
Source organism: Limonius californicus (assembly GCA_014611495.1). Classification (NCBI taxonomy): domain Eukaryota; kingdom Metazoa; phylum Arthropoda; class Insecta; order Coleoptera; family Elateridae; genus Limonius; species Limonius californicus. Next base: position 8,084 of record JABXWE010068047.1, on the reverse strand, counting down.
GAATGGAAACCTAGACAAGCAAAAAGATATATGGAAAGACCCTCTATGAGATGGACGGACGATATTATGAGTGGCAGATTATGACTGGATTCAGAAAGCAAAGGATAGGCAAAGATGGAAAGCATTGGAAGAGGTCTACATCCAATCCGGATCGCTATAGGCCGATAGATAGATAGATGTATTGTTGTTTACGTAACCACCTTCTTATTATTTTGATGGCATCTTGTATTGTATTATTTTATTGTGTTTTTGGGCGTTTATAAGTTATACTAAGTGTGTACTGTAAACATGTGGTAAATCATTTACTTCTTTACCCTCTGTGATCATTGGTAAACACTAAAAACTGTAGTTTGCGCATCGAGACGATGCCGAATCTGAACAAAAGTCTGCAGATTTTACAACATAAATGTACAAGAATATTGTAAAAACAACCGCTATAAAATACTGTGTTATACCATACTAGCCTAATAGATGAAATTTATATTTGGTATTATATTGTAAAGCAGTGTAAACATAATATTATACTTGGTTGTAAATAGTACTAGGCGGAAGCAGAAGCTCTGCAGCTTCCTATTGCTGCAGATAACAACTTTCTGATTATTCACGAAATTGTATATCTTGTTTAGTATTGTAGACTTTTAACTATTTTACACATATTAAAATGCTTTTACCCGAAAATACTGTTTACGTGGACTTCTTAAAATGCTAAATGGTGCAGAGGTATAACCAAGGAAGAAGGTAGTTTGGACATTAAACAATTTCCATCGAGCTACAGTTTTTTTAAAGTACGAAATTACTTATTTTTACAAAAAATACTGTGGAAAAGCTGTTTATTATACAAAACTAATTTTATCATAGATAGTTAATTTCTCATTTCTGATAAAAATATAAACAAGTAAATTCATTAAAAAATAGTACTAAATTTATAACAACTGCTTAAAATGGTCTCCGTATTTTTGAACACAATTGTAAATATTTATAGAACTAAACGGCCAATATTAAATTATTGTACCAATTCCCTATATCAAATGAGAACTAATTTAATTGAATACAAATCCTTAAATAATGTGTAGTGTGTGCCACTAGAGAAAATGGATTAGTTACATATTTTGCGAAAGGCAATCACCCTGTATAATATGTGAGATACTTGAATTAGTATTGTCGATTTAGGACTAATACATTTTTTAGTAAATTAGAATGAATTACAGTCAAACTCCCATATTACGAACGTCTATATAGCGAATTTCTCTATATAACGAAATTTTGCGCTACACGCTGCACCTTTAACCAAAAACATACGTAAAATTGTTTCCAAATGGCGAAATTTAATTTCTATTTAACGAATTTTTTAGCGTAAAAAAATAAAATCTATGAAAATCTTAATGGTTTTGGGAATTTCGTACCCAAATATTGTCTATTATAAGTTCTTCCGGTACAGTCATAGAAAGTTTTCCAAGAATTGTAAAGGTTTTGTCAAGTTTAGGACTCCCTTTATGTTTAAATGGTGTCATTTCTTAATGGGCATCTTAAAGCAGAAAATTGCAATAGAAACCTGTTTTAAAAACGGTCAGTTTACGCAAAATGACGAAGCGAAAGTGCATTACAGAAGTGCTTCAAGAAGTTGATAAAGGTTTAAAAAAAAGATATTGCAGCAATATTCGGTATTCCTGCCAGCAGTTTATCAACCATTATAAAAAATCTTGAATCGATGTAGATATCGATGTATCGATGTAGATATATATATGCAGTAAAACGTGCTAGAACATGTGTGTACAAAGATGTTGATGAAGCAGTTTTGAAGTGGGTCCATTTATGTACTCGTATTACATATGTAAACAAATTGTATTAAATTTATTTTCAAAAAAAATCTTAATTCTCTATAACGAAATTTCTCTATTGCGAATTTTTTGTCCGAATTTAGCGACTTCGTTATATGGAAGTTTGACTGTATCTTCATTCATTAGAAGAGGACACAACAAATAATTCTTTAAATATTAGTCTTAATAATTTAATAATGCAGAAATTATTGGATTTAGACCCCATAACCATACATTATTTTAATTCTTTACAGTACATACGAATTCAGTGACTTTATAGAAACAGTGCAGCCATATGGCGTTACTTCATTGTTCAATTGAAATGTGTCATACTAGGACAGCCATATTCTTGCAAAGATCTGTGTAGTGCGATTTACATAAGTTCAAAATTAGAAACATTTGTTTCTGGTAGTCTTAAGCGCACGAAAAAGACTACATTATTATTGTTAATGCAATAGCAGTATCAAGTGAGTAAAAATCATAACATTAAACTTAAATCATACTTAGTGCTCCTTTAAGCAGTCTTTATTTTGCACTTTATGATAATAAAACCCTTTCATTATTCTGTAACAAATGATTTGTTTTGTTTAATTGTCATAGCATAAATATAACAGGTTATACTGCAATATTTATAATTTCTGCAGCTGTATAAACCAAAACAATTTCTACATAAAAGATGTACGAATTTTAGCGAAAATCAAATGGTTTCCTAACAACACATTTCGCTATCATCCTGTTCGAAGAAATTAGTAGGTTATTAAATGTCAATATTTGTTTTTAAATGCATATGCTGAAAGATAATGTTATCAAGAGATATAGTAATCCGTCTAATAATCTTTGAGGCAAGTAAACATTCCTGGAGCAACAAGTATGTTAGGGGGCAAACGAGGCGGGTGCCCCTTTCCAAGGCGGAAAAAATTTAAAATAAAACAAAAAATATAAACAACAAATTTCTGAAAAATTGATTAGTAGGTTGCTTTTTGGTATGTTAACATTTTGAAAGAATCTAATGACGAAATAGAATCCCTGGTGCCATCTGTTAAAAGTTATAAAAACTACAACCTGTACGCGTATTATATACGTACAGGTTGTAGTTCTTATGACTTCTCACAGATGGATTTATAGTTAGCTTGTGGCAACAAGGAGTTTTTTACAATAATCTCGTCTCATTTCACGACGCATCAACAACGAGAATATTCCAGGAGCTATTTATCTCGTACATATATAAGAGCTCGCGCATTTCGGTTAGAGTTAGAATCAGTGCAGTTAAGTTACATTCATACAAGGGTCACAAGTGTGTGCGATTTTTACGATAGTAAAGTTTGTTGTTTCGTGCCATCTATTTTATTACAAATTATATAAAAATGGATATTAGAAAGTTTCTTGGTAAGAATGGTATGTATTGACGTTTATTTGGGTATCTACGTTTGCAGGTGTTATGTCGCGTCCACACCAACGTTTAGTAAAAGTTATATTTTATTATTTGCAGTGAATTTAAAACGAAAGTAAAGGACCAGCACCAGTAGTGATGAGGGCAAGGAAGTACAACCACCCTCTGCTTCAGACACTGCGACTGCGAGGCTTTCTTCTATGGTTGAAACCACGGGGCCAGACAGTGAAAGTAAAACTGAAGACGACGGTTGTTATGAAGATGATATTGGAAATATCGTCGACCTGGCGACCACTATGCCGGTTGATAAGAAAAAACATCTTCTGGAAAATAGCTGGGTATCTTCGAAGAACTATGATTTTGTGGCAGATGCCAAACACCTCAAGGGGAAATTCAATCACCAGTGGCTGAACACATATTCACCATGGTTAGTTTACTCAAGGCGACTCAAAGGTGATTTCTGTAATTATTGTATGTTGTTTCCGCAGTCAGCCACCATGATGAGAGATGGTTGGGGTTCTTTCATGATCAGACCTTTCACTAAGTACAAGGACATGCACGATTATTGAAAGCACATGTACAGACCCAGGGGCATAAGGCTGCAATGGAATCTGGAATAGACATGCCGTTTACGCATCAAAGCAGGTGATTCACAATTGAAACACCATTTTGAGCATGGACCGAAAAACGCGTCATACCAATCACCTATCATACAATGTGAAATAATTAATCTATGTGGCACTACAATCAGGGAACAAATCGTCGCAAATGAGGTAAAAGAAGCGCCAGATAAGTATATTCCAATTCGTTATGTCCCTAACGGCTTAAGCGAGTCCACGCCTACGGAGATTGTAAGAACAGGTTTACGGACAAGCTACTTACCTGACAGTGGCGTAGGTCATTTACTTTGCGAATGTAATTGTTGGCAATTTTTTTGGAAACTAAAATAAATAAATAAATAAAACCACATATTGAAATTATTTAAAGTTACACTTTCTTCCAAAGTTGCATGTAATTAGAAGGTTATATTAATCGAGTTAATCTGCATACAGATAATGCGAAAGATTAAATACCCATTAGTAAACGGTATTATAATGATAATGGGTATCTCAATAAGCATTAGAAAATACAACTGCAGAAACAATTGAATACATGGTTCAGTTAGTTTTCTGATTTGACCCGGTCAACATGCCTAAACGCCACGTAGACTACGAAGAACTTGTTCTAAATTTGTTGGAGTATTTTACTCTCGAAAAGAACAATTTAGGTCCGCTTTTGCCAGTTACAAGTGTTCGAGAACGGGTTTCGGCGGCATTAAAATCAGTTACCAGCTGGCTTAAAGAAGATATTAAACAGTGGGTACAAAGGCAAAAAATAGATTTTCCGGAAGATGCGAAAAAAGATAATTTACTTAAAATTGCACAATATCATAAAAAGCCAAAGATTCGCATAGTTGACCAAATAATAAATGAGGCCGGTCACCAAGTTTTGCGGCTTCCTCCCTATCATTGTCAATTCAATGCAATTGAGCAAATATGGGGCATCTGCAAAAACTATTATGATGCGCACATTGGCCGAGACGGTTATGGTGATAAGAATGTAATAAGTATGTGGAAAGAAGCACTGTCTACAGTGACACCTGAAATTTGGAAAAAAACAGTTCAACATACTGATAAAACAATTCAAGATTATTGGAAACGCGAACGTGTAATAATTGAAGAAGTAAATCCACTTGTGATTCATTTAGGAATGGATTCAGATTCGGACGACGGCTTTCACATGGAAGATGATGATAGTGATTAATAAAATTATAACTGATAATTATATTGTATAATGTTACTTTTGTTGTTTTCTTTATTATGTAATTACTTTGAAATTATTTGCATGTATATAATTTGTTGTGATACGGCGCATATTAAAAAAAATAACCGCAGCGCGCTAATGATTCTGAATAGCCAAAGTATTGTATGCTGCAAACTATGCACAAGCGTTCTATTTCCCTTTGGCTCACTGGTTAAAGAGACAAAGGACAGCTAACGTAATTCACGCACTTTTAGGTACAAGCGATAGGCGTGGACTCGCTTAAGCCGTTAGGGACATAACGAATTGGAATATACTATACCATTCAGGTTTAAAAAAAAACGAATTGTTTTTTCCACCCATTAGAAAGGCTTGTGCTTTCACAGTCCTGCACAACAAGCACTACAGAGCGTTCACTCAGATTCCTTCGCCGAATTAGCTGTAGCTGTAGTTAGAAAATTTGCAACAATAATCCTTGCAAACTACTGTATAAAAATGAATTTTATTAATAGTGTTTTTCTTTTGTAATTGTGTATTATTGCCTGCCCACCCATGCACCCCTTTCCCTCATGAAAGAAGTTGGATTCAGAAAGCCGCCCCCCTTCCGTTGTGAGCTGGATACGCCTTTGGTAGTAAAAGGGTATTTGATCTTTAAGGGTAACACCGCATAATTATGATTACTGTTTACTGTTTGTGAAACCACACACACTAATGTTTCGCGACACATTCAAGATTGTATCTTCAGAGTCTTCAAAGAATAGACTTGAAACCAGAGTTATGAAGGTATTAAACCCCTTTGCGGCAATCTTACTGAATGACTGAGATCTACTCAGTCAATCTTTTTATAATGGCATATTCCGCCATTTTTAGTACTTGTCAAAGACAGAAAATGTCAAAAACTATAGGATGTCAAGTGGGAAACATTAATTTATTCTAGTACCTCTATGTCAGTTGACATTTCTGTCCCCACTTTGACAACAGCTTAAATGAAAAAAGCTTGTTTTGTTTATCTAGCGCCTTTAGGTTTAGAATTTCATATCTTGCGTACTGTATACCCTGTTCTACCTTGAATCGACAAGATAACAAAGAGATAATATTAAGAAACCAGCTCAGAAAGACTAGAAAATGCTCCGTTGATTTAGAGGAGGTAGGCCTCCACTTTTTAATACTGGTAAAATTAAATGCGGCTTCCTATAACTTTGAAAATTAAAAACATTTATTATTATACAAAATGACTGGTTTTAGTGGTGAAAATCATGGGTAAATCCCATAACAACAAAGCACTATACCACTTGGACCCGCTGGTCTAAACTCCCTAGCAACCTTCGTTATGGATATAACAGTCCGTACATTTAAGCTACATTTAATACAAGCACATAAGACAGGCAAGCACACAATACACTCATTGTTTGATATCAAACTTGACTCTGTTGCCAATTATTTACACCTCATCACTGAACAACCTAATTAAATATTTGTCAGTTGGTTATATTTTTAATTTAATTGAGTCAAATCCCCGTCGACACAGCTAGTGTTTCAGAACCAACTTTTGATAGGTGAGTAATAATCTAACATGCCAGTACTAACAGATTTCAGATTTAACATTACAGCAAAGTGAATTTTTTTCATTTAATTTTACCGTTTAATTTTTATCCTAGGATGCCAATCCACCCAAAAAATAATATATTTTAAAGTTTTAAGTATATCAAATTTACAATAAAAATGTAAAAATGTTATTACATTATTTGATGTCATATGGTTGTGTTCTAATAAGTGTTTAGCGTTGTTAGGTTTTTCTGGGTGTTTATATTTGTATGAGCGTATGTGTTCTTTGTATCTGATATCAAAATCTCTTAATTGTTTGACCTATGTTTACATGATTACACTGTGAACAGTTTAATTTGTAAACACCCAATTTTAACAAATCATTAGTCTTATCTTTTGCGTTGAATAAGGATATTTTTGTTGTTTTATAAAACTTTAAATGTACTTGTTTTCAGTACAATTTTAGCAATTTCTTTGATGTACCACCGAAATATGCGATTGAAATATATTTAGCACTGTCAGAAGGGTCTCTTGGATAAACCTTTGAATTACTAATTTAAAATCTTTCTTTTCATTTATATCTCAACCAGTTTAGCCATATAACCATTACTGGATGTAATTAGTTTAATAATCAAAATCTTTTTGATGGGATCATTATTATTTATAGCTTTATTATCAAGGACCTATAGGTTTCTAATTTGTGTGCATTATAGTGTCATGAGTTTTGAAATATTGTGCTATCTGTTCGAGTATGTTTTCTATAAAGAGAATATTCCCATTCGTTTTTAAAATTTATTTTTGTTACGTCTAAATAATTATTACATATGTTTCGTTGTTGCATTGTCATCAAGATTGTATTGCTTTGTTAATTAATATTTTTATCAACAAAATCTTTGAACTGATACAAAATACATATATTTATCTAAATTAAAAACCGCAAGTTTGAGAGGAGTTCTTCATATTTCAATTTGATTTTTAAATATCTCTATGCTACACTACCTATTTATGAATTTCACTAAAATCAGTGATGTGAAGGTTGAAACATTGGTTGACTTGATACAGAAAACTCGGATCAAAAGTTGTTTCCAAATTTTATGGAAAATGGTTATAACATTTGCAAACATAAATCATGCCCTAAATGCACACGACAAAACAATATGAATTTAACGAAATAAGGCAAGAAATAATAATTATTTTTTGTGAATACTTACTGAACAACAGCAGCCTCCTGTTTAGTTTCAACAGTATTGTGTTGAGCCTGCGCTTGAGCTTTGAGCAAAGAATTTCTAACAGGTTTCTCTGGTGTTCGTTTAATCTGCCCGGCTGATGTATTCTTCTCAAAAATCGACCTAGCATCTATTGTCCTCTGCGCAATCAATTCTTGAGCTTCCTGTTTCCTCTGCTGGCGCAACATATCACTCTGATTTACCTTAACCGCATTGTCTTCAGGATATATGTCTACGTCTTGTTTCTTCTGATGTTCAACTGCCAGTTTTTCTGCCTCCTTAATTTGTGCAATTTGGTGGTTACGC